>VMBQ01011692.1:9571-21947 GCA_007657795.1 Dreissena rostriformis | reverse complement strand
AATAATATGAATAAATGTGTTCATTTATTCATAAAAGCAGTTCTTTCCTTTAAGGCAAAACCCCACAAAAAGACAAAATAAATCAGAATGTAAATGAATTGTTATTTTTAACTTTCATAAATAAAAAAAAAATCATTAATGCTTCATTTATTTACAAAAAAGTACATTTATTTTCTATAGCTACTATGCAACCACCCTGTATTGATATGAGGCAATTTCCACTGGAGAGGAGAGCGAGTGCTTTAGCGTGTTTTTAACAATATTGGCTAGTTATATCACTGATATCACTAATATTTTCCAGAAACCAGGTTTTCGCTTCCATCCTCCAAGTTAACTAGTGAATTCTGCATAGTGGGGTACATCGTCCCCTTCGAGCTTTGGAGAAAACAGCATGTCTTGACAATCATCATCACTGCAGATGTACTATGACATATTTCTTGAACATTTATGATATATCGTCATGCAAATGAAGTTTTTCCTCATAATAACTTAATTATGACTAAGTTGTTGTATCCATTATTATATTTAGTGAATGGGTATTGAAAATAGAAGAAAATACAAACTGAGTAATTGACTTATATTTAACCGTACTGGGTATTTTAAAATAAAGTTCACTATCTTTGAGGACTTTGTACATTGAAGCTTTGTTTATTTCATTCATGGAACGTTTATGCGCAGTAACAAAGAAATTCGGTAGGTTTGACGAATTATTTATCGATTTGTTATGTTTAGATTACCGCTGATTTTTATTACAAGTCGATTATATAATATGTTACGTTTGTACCGTTGTTTTTGTATTCTATCCATTCGTAAAACAGATCATCATATCATTAAGTACGCCCCTTGATACCGTGTGTTTAAACTACTTAGTGCAGTTAAACAACAATTGAAATTTACAATAATATAATAGTAAAGATATTTGTGTAAAAATTTGATTTTTAAAATCATAAATTATCTTTTTTTATCTGAAAAGTTTGTTTCCAAAAGTCGATTTTTGCTGACAATATTAATCAACAAATATGTTAATGTCCTCTGAATGGAAATCGAAACAATACAAAATAAAATATTTTTAGAATTTATTAAGGCGATAATATCATTGTGTGCAAAATATGAAATTAAAAAACTAAAAAATAAAATACAAACTATATTTAACGGTAACTACTATCAATTAAAATACATCGCTGACATACAAACGGCAATATGTGTTGCAACATACACATAGAGTACACACTCGTTTAAGTTCTTTATCAAGGAGTTTATTTATAGACTGGGTCATCAGTCTACTTTCGACAAAAATAGCACAATATATATATTCGAAAATTAACTCGCGTGCAAGAGAGACAATCACATGACGATGAAGATAAATAGATACACGTTAAACTTCAGAGTATTTGTTTAAATACAAATACTGACAAGCTTTGGACGGTTTGTAATAGACCGGGGAAAGTATTTTAAGTTTGATGTATAATATTAATTTACACGGTTTTTATTATCGGCGTATTTTAAGAAGATGGATTTGACCTGGATTTAGTGAGATAATTATGCCGGGGGGGGGGGGTAGTTCAATGACCAATATAATTGCGAACTTTTCTAATTTAAGCAAAACTTACAACATTTTCCTGTCACATAAACGCGGATATTAACGATTACATAATTATTTGTCGCTTGGTACCAGCTCCCACGGGAGGACAGGCTCAACTGGTTCTCACCTGATACTCAACTCTCACTTCTGGTTCCGGGACATTGACCCAACCACACCCTATTTCTTGCGTACTGGTGAACTGAAAGGCGTAGTGCAAGTGTCATTTTATTTGCAGTACTGAAGTTGTGAGGACTGCATACATGAGTGTGTAGATAGGACCAGCTATCAATAGATACTTGCAATTTAGCCATTTCCAAAGTTCTTTTGACAAGTCAGGGCATGGAAAAGAGTTTGAAATCCAAGTATTGACGCGGTCAGGTTTTATGTGGTCATTCAGATTGCAGCACAGTGCATTTGCATTTAAGTGTTAAGCACTTGATGGACGAGACCTCCATACTTGTTGATGTAAATTGTGGTCAAATGCAAATTGAAGTGACGTAAGGGAAGTGCTGGCGGGCGAAACGAAGTGACGGGGCTGGAACGTTACGTACGACCAGCTGTAAGGTATTGGAGAGAAGACGGGCGCCGCCAAGAAGCCCACTGAAGGGAAATGACAAAGACAAGACAACAGAATACCAAGCCGGATTGGTCGGGTCCCAAATAAAAACGACAGTGAATGGTTCAGGAAACAATAGAACCAACATGCACCTTCTCCGGGTATCCCGCTGCATTATTGCTACCGATTCTCTTCTTGAAACATAACCCGAAGGATAATATATTGTCTGTGTATATTGTACAAAGAAATACTTGTTTATAAGTGTTATACACGGAATAAACATTTAAGTGAAACAAATAAGATCTTTCACTCGCCAACACGGTCACACAAAACGAACTTGTAGTCAGAGTCGACAACATCAAGTAGGATTCTGATGAAACAAATCTTTCTTATTAATTTATTATGAACCAGAGCGTGCATTCCGAAACACAATATGACCGTTACACGTCTTAAAAACTTCCTCAGGTATAGCAGATGCTGTTATAACATCGTCCACATATTGCTCACAGATAGCATAGCAGAGTGTTCTTCTAGTTATTTTATCAGAAATATATAAATATGGAAACAAGCATTGAATTTTGCAACGTTTGTCATAATGTTGGTCATTATAATAATGTGTTCATCAATCATAAGAACTCCAAAGGTCTGTATATACTTGTATTGCGTGTTACTGGTTTGATGGCTACATGTGAAGTGAAGCAAACATACATTATAACAATCAGTATCAAATATATCAAGGGAAGTAACTACTACATGGTAGAAATATAACATCAGCAAATGGATCAAGAGTTAATAATCTTAATATCATGACATTTCCCTTTTTATCAAATTATAAATTGTACTATTCTTATAACAATCATTCTGGATAATGAGTTATTAAACATCAATGAAATATCAGCATTATTAAAATGTACCATTTATACAGTTTATACAGATTTGAACACTTTAAAAAATATTCATAAAAAAATGTTTATCGTAACATGATTCTTCATGTGATTATACACAGAGAATTTCACTGTCCCATTTTCATTGTAGTGTCTGTTTTATCTCTGTTTCTCAGGTCTGCCGCTAAAACTGAAACAGGTTACAGAAAACATTTATTTCTTATAGACTCACGAATTGGTGGTTTTTAAATACGACCAGCACGGGTGATATAGAAATTATGATCGCATTGCCTGTCACTAGAAATTGCTGGCTTATCTGCACTGGTTGATGAAGGCAATTTGCATTCATTTGTGTTGGTCTGAGTTTCCGAACGTAATGAGCTGTTACCATTTGTACTGGGTGGTGTGTCTGACAAATTTAACTCTTGCTCAACATTTGTGCCATTGGAGGTGGAAGGCGGATCATTAATTTTCATTTAGTGCTTCCTATTTCTACAGTACTTTGACCCCTCGGGTGTCTGTACCATGTAAGATTTGTCGCTGGATTTTCCCACGACAGTGCCAGGTGTTTTCCTCTCTGATTCTGATGGGATCACATATACTTAAAGAAGGCAAATTTCTGGCAGTTCGATTGTAGTATTGTTTTAGTTCATCCTTTCTTTTCTGCAAATGACTTTTGACTTTGCGATAATTAGGAACTTAAGGATTGAACATTTTCCTTGTCATTGGCAAGAATGACCTGATTTTCCTGCCCATGAGTAACTCTGCAGGGGGGTATCCTGAAGAAAGTGGGGTAGCACGATATTCAAGCAAAAACATCAAGTAATCTTTGTTTGAATGTTTGGCTTTATTCAACATTTGCTTACATATTTTGACCGTTTCCTCAGCTAAACCATGGCTATGATATGGACTAGAAAATAATTGTTTAAAGTCCCAATCTTTAGCAAACTGTATGAATTGTTAAGAAGTGTAGTAACTAGCATTGTCTGACACAACTTACTGCGGGATACCATGACTTGAAAACCAACGTTTCATGCATTTATAATACAGCTACTTCTTGTGTTACCTAGTTTCTCAAACTCAAAGAAGTTACTGTAGTAATCAACAACTAGCAAGTAATCTTGCTTTTCCCACGTAAATACGTCGGTGGCTACTGTCTGCCATGAGTAGTCTGGTATTTCATGCGGAATCAAAGTCTCTTTATGATTTCCAGGTCTGAATTCTTGACACATGTGACAATTAGCAAATGTTTGTTCAATGTCAACTGATATCTTTGGCCAATACATTGTCTCACGAGCGCGTTTCATGCATTAATCTACACCAAAATAACCGCGGTGTATGCTATTGAGCATTTCACGCTTCAGTTCAGTCGGCATTATGATTCTTTGACCTTTCATTATCAATCCATCAATATAACAAAGTTCATCTCTCATATTCCAATAGTCTAAAATGATCGGTGGACAATCTTTTCTGATTTTAGGCCAACCATCAAGTAGTGTCTGCCTCAGTATTTGTAATACTGGGTCTTCAGAGGTGTGTTTTCGAACATCTTCAAGTTTTCTGTCAGTGTACGGCAAGGTCGCCATGAACATATGAACGTGAACATGTGTGGCCTCTGATAATTCAAGGTATGTATCACTCATATAATGTCTACTCAGCGTGTCAGCTAATGGTATCTGTGTACCTGCTTTGTGTTCTAATGTCATGTCGTAACCTTGGCCATGCAATATCATGCGTTGCAATCTTGGAAGAGCTGCATAAATGTATTTTATTCATGATTGCTATCAATGGCAAATGATCAGTTTCGACCTTGACATTTCTACCATAGATTTATTGTCTGTATCGATTGAGTCTGAATGTAAAAGCGAACATTTCCTTCTCAATTTGTTCCCAATTGACCTCTGTTTTAGTAAGAGTTTTACTTGCATATGCAATAGGTCGTCATTCTTGCATCAATGCCGCACCTAGGCCATATTTGGAACTATCGACCTGGAGAACTAGAGGTTTGTCAGGGTCATAGAATGTCAGAACAGGTCCTGGTGACTGTGTCAGTATGTTCTTGACCTTATCGAATGCTTCCTGTTGGGGGTCATCCCAATGGAATGTAACGTCTTTTTTCAATACGTCTCTCATTGAAGTCGTAATTTCAGACAGGTTTGGAGCAAACATAAATAAATAAGTTAGCATTCCCATGAAGTTTGCAATTCTGTCTTATCTTTGGGTCTCTGCATATTTGTGATAGCTTCCACTTTCTGTTCATCAGTCTTTATTCCGTCTTTCGTCCGAAGATGTCCGAAATATTTGACCACAGAGACGCCAACTTCAAGCTTGTCTCTATTTAGCTTGATACCGTTCTGAGCACATGTCTTAAAAACCCGTCTCAATTTTGTTTTCATGCTCCTCTGTTGAACTTCCGTACACCAGTTTATCGTCAACAATGGCTGCACAACCAGGTAATCCTGTAAGTATCTAGTCCATCTTTTGGTGGTAGAAATCTTGCGAACAGATTAGACCCATTGGCATTCGGCAATATCTGTATGTACCCAGAAAAGTATTGAATGTTTTCAAAAATGATGATTCATGATCAAGATCCAATGACCAATAACCTGATCGACAGTCCGTTTTCGTGAACACCTTTGCATATGTTAACTGTGGCAATATGTCATCATGCGTTTTCATTGGGTAATGGGGTCTTTTTATGGCCTTGTTGAGATCTTTAGGGTCTAGAAATATCCTGACCTTATCTGATCCTGGTTTGTTGACCACAACCATAGAATTAACCCATGAGGTAGGCTGATCAACCTTTTGATAATGCCCTCTTTTTCATGCGGTGCAATTCGTGTGGGTACCTTAGGATCCATTTGTATTGAGCAAGATCCTTGCATCTTCCATATACCCGTGAAAACTTCAGGAAAACTACTTAGAACGGGGTCCTTTGTGATAGTGTAACTTTGTGGTATTTTTTCAAACTCCATGACTATTTTGATTAAATTGAAGTCTAAACTGGCCTGTAATCCCAGAATTGAGCATTTGCTCTGCTTGACCATAGAATGTAACGTTCTTGTTCACATTCTTATATCTGCACTGCAGTATAACCTTACCTAGTATATACAATTTTGATCCGTTGTAAGCTGTCAACGTATTTTGGCTTTGTTTAAGTGGATCCTTTACATTTAAAGAGCGGTAATCTTTCTCGGTCAAAGTATTGAAGGACGCACCAGTATCTACCTTAAAGCTCATTTTAGTATTTGAAAGATCAACAGAAATATTTGCAAATGCCCCATCTTTCTGTCTGGTAACTGATGCTATGTTGAATCCGTTTTCGCCACTGCTGTCGCTGTCGTCACTGTCGATAACATGGACATTTTTTTTCTGGTGTGATGAATGTTTCACCGACCTGCATTCGCATGGCTGGACACGAGGAATCCATTTGACGATTTCCACATTGGCCACATGATTTCTTGTGCAGATCTGGTTTCTTGTGTAGATCTTTCTGTTGTTTACTTAGATGAGCAAAGTGTTGCGATCCCTGTTTAAGTTTGCGCATTTGTCTTCTGTGTAACGCACTGACGTCCTTTTCTTTATTTTCCATACATTTCATTTGACTTCGGGCATACTCAAATGTTCTCAAATGTTCTAGCTATTTCGATTACCTTATCCAATGTCAGTTTGTCACCTTCTTGTATAAGCTTCTCGCGTATTTTTGTAGATGTAAGTGCAACCAAAATTCTGTCTCGTTTCTTCTGTATTTGCAATCTGCAGCTGAAATTCGAAGCGTTGTTAGAAAATCCTCGATTGACAGTTGTCCTTTTACAATGTTGTCTAATTGGTAACGTTTAAAAACAGAATTTAGCTTCGGCTGCACATGCTCAAGTAATTTTGTGTAAATTATATCTAGCTTTTTGTTTCATCCTGTGTAAGATTCCATGTTTTTTGTACTTCTCGTCCTCTCTGACCAACCCACAATAATAAATATTTGCACTTTATCCTCCTCTGACTTATCCTTGAGGGGATCCTTAAAAATAAGATCTACGTGATCTTTGAAATGGAGCCGTGCCTCTTGGAAGGTTACTCGAGCCCAAGTCCATTTTGGGTTCTGGAATTCCCGATAAATCCATCGTGCATAATTATTGCAGTAAACCCAAGAATGTTGAAAATAGTGCTATGTTCGAATTCTATCAGACGTTCACAGTAGTATCTGACACCATGTCATAATGTTGGTCATTATGATAATGTGTTCATCAATCATAAGGTTTGTATATACTTTGTATTGCGTGTTAATGTTTCGACGGCTACATGTGAAGTGAAGCAAACATACATTATAACAATCAGTATCAAATATATCAAGGGAAGTAACTACTATCTGCTAGATGTATAACATCAGCAAATGGATCAATAGTTAATCATCTTAATATCATGACACACGCCATACATCATATCAATTCAAATACAACACTGACACTTTGATTAGAGTTTCGTTTAAGCACTATTTAAATGTATGAAGCGGCAATATTTGTTGCAACATACAGACAGTATATTTACATGTTAAAACTCTTTTTTAATCAAGGAGTTTATTTATACGTTCGACATATTTTAAAATACTTTTGTTGTGTTTTTTGGTAAGCTGTTTCACTGCACTGAAGGCAAAAGCCAGTCGTGGCTTATATTTCAAAGTACAATACTTCGTATGTTCACCATATCTTCGAGACTCATTGACAATGAAATTGTTGAATTGTCTTGAAATATTAAAATTATAAGGGATGAAGCAGTAAAACCACCTCATGTTCAGAGTTACCACTTGAAGGTAAAACAATGAATCAGGGCGGGTGGTATAGCTGTCGTTTGAACCTTTGCCTAGCCTGGTATACTGCTCGTACTTAGATAATATCCTCCAGTGACATATTATCGATATATTAAGCAAATGAGTAATATAATGTCTGAAATAATGCAAACAATGCAACAACAAACGATTTACATTCAAAGATTTAATTAATTCCCTCTTAATCCATGCCATATTATTTTTATTGAACCACGCAAAGCCGATAGTTCCATTCACACTGCAGTCACTACTTGCGTGATTGACCTATTTATCGTGACGTCACACCAAAAGGGAGAGAACTCAGTTACCATAGGCATTAGGCAAACCCAGCTTAACAATTTGATTCACGTAACATATTTTATATGAACTTAAACAGTAATTAGACGTTGTTTTTTTTTAAATTCCATTTTCAATTTAACAAGTTTCTATTGGTCATACTAATTTTGAGCAACAAGGGCACATACACATGCGCAAGAATTTCATAAACACAAACGTATTCACAAAGAAAATTACAAATATCGCATATTCCTAACACTAGCATTGATGTGGTGAAACGTTATTGAACACAGGGCGATGCGTTAGTAGGGCGAATCGTAAGCTGACTGTTTACAGTAAATCAATCCAACATTAGCATAGATCTGCACAACACACCATCATTCATTGCATTAAGTTAAAGTTTATTTATTCAATGTTTTCTGGTATATAAATAAACGACTGATTTATGAGGTGTACTAAGTTTATTTATACACACGTTTATTTACATCGGATAAAATCGCCCATTGACAGGTTGTTGTTGTTCGGCAATTTTTCGGGTGTGCCTGATGCATCACGTAGTGTATGGGGAATTTTACAACAACCTAAACTGATACACCGATACGTTAATACCCCATTAATACAAGTCGTTTTAACATCCCATGCTTTAGACTGAAACAAAAAGGCACGTTAATGCCAAGCCATACTATGTAACAGGATTATACAGTATAACCTGTGTTAAGCAGCCAGTCAATGGAAATGTCGCTGTGGCCGCTTAAGACAGATTGCTGCTTTAGTGTGTTGACCACTTTTTAGATGATTTGTCAGTTGAAAGTAGCATCATTATTGATAACGATAATGTCTAAAGTGCTATATAGAAGTATATGTACTTGTGTATCGTATACTTGCTTGTACTTTTAGTTAAATAATATATGACAAATCATGTTAATCATAGCAAACCTCAGTTCCTTAACTGAATATTTAAACAATCATTTTTAGCTTATTAACACTAAGCTTAGTTACGAGTCAAAGTGACTAGTATGTTGTACATATTAATCATGTTTATTAGAACAATTCAGAATTTAATACCATACACGTTATCAACGGTATTTAAACTAAACATTAGAATATTTGGCTTTATCATAAATATTTTATAACACTTTTCAACTTTTTTTAATAATGGTGTAGATAATTTTGATCGTTTTGTAATGTCGATATAATGTATAAAAATGTCAAAACTTCATACATTTCAAACAAAAGTATATAACCTATATAATAACTAGAAAATGTATAGCGTTTATTTGTTAAATATTTCAGGTAATTTTTTGTGCCAAACCAAGCGGAAAACTGATGCTAGGACAACAAAGATAATATATCAAAACACCATGTCACTCTCGTCTGAAACAACTAGCTAATTAGCGATCTGATGACATCCAACGCCTTTGGAAATATATGCATGCATTGTGGGGACTTCGTATACAAACCAGTTATCAGATGTCTCGTGACCGCTTAACAGGTTGTACAATGGATATCATCTCGAGATCTCTTGCATATTATCGCCGTTTATTTCACGACGGACAGCAGGAGACCGTTTATTACAACGTGNATTGTGCCCCCGCAATACTTTTATTTTTGCCTGTCAATGTGTGTCGCAATTATAATATCTAAATATAAATGAATATGAATTTTAACTAACGAAATAGCATTTCAAACATAGCAATATGCTATAAGCATAGTTTTTTTAGTAGAAAGACACAGAACAAACAATAAAATTTGAAATTAAAAAAGTAAAGCTTTTGTAACGCTTAAAATTCTTTGCTACAGTTGCTGACATTATACGTTTGGCTTACACGAGGTAAACATGCAGCTTGTAGTAAATGCCGGAAGGGACGAGTGAATATGGCGTTAGATGTTTTTCTTGGTGACCCTTTTTTGAATTACAGTTACAATGTATTTCTTTATTATTAAATTGCAAAGATTTAAGTTACTGTGCTGTTTAGTGAAGACATCGAATGAAAAACATAAAATAAACACGAATATGTGAAAATGTTTAAGCAACGGATAAGCGGGGTTAAACTGCTTGCACCTGTCCGTCGAGATGTTAGTTAATGCTCTAACCTAGGCTTTGGGTTAGGGTTATTGTATGCTGGTTACTTGCGAAAAAGATGCTTTAGTCTATCAGCCAGATGGGTTGGGGTGTACCACTCAGGGGGGCAAAACAACACCTGTCTTACTTGATTGTATACTCAATATAAAGAAACAAAATGTGTGATAACAATCCCAGTTGGGCAGCTATACGTAATTATTGAGCTGTTTCTATGGTAACCGTCAGGCTTTGACTAAATAGCTAGTTTAGCTAGTATAATTCTCAAATATTTCTTCAAAATTGGTTCTAGAAAAAAAGATTATGATTATTACCTAGTATGATCTGCAGTTTAATATGCAAATTAGTATATTTGCATATCTATGAATATGAATGAGATTGCAAGAAAAGTTCCTAAAAACTATCGAACCTCCAAAATAGTAGAGTCAATATACACTTCGACCCCCAATTTTTTTTTTACAAACCGGACCTCCGAATTTTTTTTTCAAGATGGCCGCCAAGATGGCCGCCAAGACCTATTAATGATCATAACTATGTATCTATCCAATCAAATTTGATGAATTTGGTTCCCATACCTACGTTTCAAGGGGCAAAGAATACATAATGATCATTAGAAAATGTTTAAGTTTAATATAGTACGTACAAATCCAACATGGCGTCGAAAATGGCCGCCAAGATGGCCGCCAAAACCTACTTATGATCATAACTATGTAACTATCAACTTAAATTTGATGAATTTGGTGTCTATACTCAGGTTTCAGGGGGCAAAGAACACATTAATATCATCAGACAAAGTGTAAGTTAATTATATTTCACAGAAAAAATCCAACATTGCGTCCAAATGGCCGCCAAGATGGCCGCAAAGATGGTCGCCAAAACCTATTAATCATCATAACTATGTTACTATCCACTCAAATTTGACGATTTTGGTGTCCATACATAGGTTTCAAGGGGCAAAAAACACATTAAGATCATCAGATACTGTTTAAGTTTATTATATTACACAAATCCAACACAGCGTCCAAAATGGCCGCCAAGATGGCCGCCAAAACATATTTATGATTATAAAATATAACTATGTAACTATCCACTCAAATTTGATGAATTTGGTGTATATACCCAGGTTTCAGAGGGGGAACAACACATTAATATCACATTGATATCATCAGACAAAATGTAAGCTAATTATGTTACACAGAAATCCAACACGGCGTCAAAAATGGCCATCAAGACAGAAAAAAGGAACACAAGTCCATAACTTGTTACTCAAACGTTATGGTTGTTATGTAAAATGCCATAGTTTAGGAGACAAGGAACACTTAAATCGAATTGAGGTTATCACTAAGGAGTTGAATAATCATAAAATCCAATTAACCATATTTGGAAGAGAGAATGAACCAGCACATGACTTCATGATAGGATCAGGTTTTACTAACATCTTTAGACTTCATTTTTTACCGTTGCTGAAAATCATTGAAGATTAATTACAGCCTGAATAAGCACGAGTTCATTCAAAAGGTTAATATTATACACTTGCCGTTCCTTTGACTATTTATTTACATAAAAGCGGAAGTAGATTGTCTTATTGTCCCTTTCGGAGTAATGCAGGATCAAGATGAGCAAATCTGTATCCTCGCCCACCAACGTTGTGGTGCTACGACGGGATCGTTATACTGTTGCTTTAACAATTTGAACGTCTGCATCCCCTGAAGACAGAACAACATAGCATCCCATTTTAGTCAGAGTTGTGCTGATCAGAGCAATCATGCCGGCCTTGTTTCTGTCACGAGACAAAAAGTCTTCCTTTTTTACATGAGCATTTTGTTTCTTTGCTGAAACTCACAATATGATTCAAGTTTCCGGTGCGTTTTGTCTTTGTTATAATAACCGTCTTCGTAGCCATCGAACCCCACTGTTGCTTGTCCGTAATGCCTATCTCTGAATCTACATAAGACTCGGCTATTGCGTTATATGAGTCGCCCTTCTCCATGGTTAACGATGCAGCAAAGTGCCACCATCATGCATCTGTTTCATGAATACAGTTCATCACAGCCTCACATGATGTGTCTACAGCATACTCTCAAATTGCCTGAGCGATCTGAGGCTTATCTGCTGTACAAAGTATGTTCTTGGCTTCAAAGAAGGCAGCAGGATGGGAGCTCAGTTCATAAGACAATAC
>VMBQ01011691.1:8260-21517 GCA_007657795.1 Dreissena rostriformis | reverse complement strand
GATCGTGTAAGCAAGCGTCTGTCTTTTGCCGCTTCTTTAATTAAATCTGCACAACACGACATGTGGTTTTAGGATGAGTATTGTTTCAGCGGAGTTGATATATAAGACGTGAAAAAAAAACGCTTAAAAAAGGTTTTGTGGTTTGATTGATGTGGCGTATTAGTTTTGAATTTGTTTAATGTAGGACTTACCTTTTCGACGTAGTGGTTAATCGATAATTATTATATTTGTCCCTTATCGTATATTGTTTTTAACAATGTTCCCATTTGAGACAGGCCTACCAAACAAAAACATTTTACTTGATGTATTTGTAAACAAAACTTAAACTTAACTTAAAAACATGAAAGGCTCGTCTGATGTTGGCATCGATCGGCGCATTTCTCGAACCTCCTTTTAAGTTGCATGTCAGAGTGCATGTCTTTCCCAGGAAAGCACTTTGTAATCAATCATATTTCTAAAACCGTTGCGTTCAGAATTGTGTATAATTCGATGGGAAACAATTAATTTATATCGGCATTTGGACTGCGAAATTTGGCGCAAAGAACAAGCGTTGTGGACTTTCGACTGCATGTTATAGAACATCCATCGATAACCGAGGCAGTCCAATTGCGGCTCACTGCGCACGTGTTCTCCGAATAATTGATGCGGTGTAAGGTTGACAACGTGACACAGACTGTTTCATTGTTGTTTGAGAAATAATGATCTCTAATCAAGCAAATGAACTCAAAACATTTTGACACTTGCATGACTTACACGAACCGCATTAAAGTAGTTCCTTTTACTAAACGAACAAACGTAAGTCTCCATTGAAATGTTCTTAGTTATTTCAAATAGTCTGTACGTATGACGTGCTGTGCGAATCTCCGATGTGCACTTTATATTGATGGTACGCATTTTTTGAGATAGAACACTCACTGTCTAACTGCGACAAGTCATTTATCTTTTCGTTGTCGTATGTAACATTGTTAAGTATTCAAGTCGGCGTGTGTTAATGGGGCAATACCGCAAGCGGCAGACGACACCTAAATCGTGTAACGATAATGATGTTATTGCCTGGAGGTGGTGAAAACAAACGCCAGAGATTTGTTCCTTTATTTATTGTGTGCAACAGAATCACTCTAGTTTGCATAATAAAACAGTTAGAGTTATATTCTCAAAATAGACAGGACCCTGATAAAAGCTTGACCATTCCGATGGGTCTCGATATATTTGAATAATTTACTAACCCTCCGCACGCAAAATAGTCCATGGCTGGATTGTGGTTTAAGTCAAAAGCTGTAATTTACTGCCTCCTGGAACTAAGAAATTTGTTGGATTACATTTACTGCCGTATGATATTTATAAAAAGCATGTATAAATATGTGCAAAAGAGCGTATTTGCCAATGTTGAGTACTTCGCATGAGAAGACTATCGATGCATTAAATTGCATCTAACCACTCTACCGTATATCAAGTAATTAATATTGTAAATGCATGTGCGTATACATGCAGATGAATATGTAACATTTTGTTTATGGGAAAGTACACTTAAGATTAAATTTCTTAGTTACAACCGATCAATAAAAGGCACCTCTCAAATAGCAACTTGTTATCCAATCATTTTGATCTAAAACAGAAACAGATTAAGTTACACGTGATAAGTTCACCGTTTAATTTGCTCACGCTAAGTCATATAAGACGTTCACTGGCAATGATTTTGTACGATGCATCGTGAATGTGATCAATTGAAAGAGTTATAGCACGTTCTGCTTGATGTATTATGGATTTCGAAGTTAATGAGGTCCTTCCGCGAATGTGGCTGCATTTTGTGAGCAACCGCAGAGTGTCCCATCACTCCTACCCCATTAACTTACTAGACTCACTTAAGTTGGGTCGAATTTTTAAATATACTACTGCAATTTATAGCCATTGTAGTTTTTACGGAAAGTAATTCAATTTTATGTGATAAACGCTGGGACGTGAAATCCAATGACATCGCTTGTGTGCGACTGGCTGACAGGATATTGTAAATGAGACGGTTTAAATGTATCCGTAATGTGTTCCGGATTTCTAATAAATGCAAATTCTGAATTTGCTATTTCTGAGTCGGCTCCCAAAAGAGCAAAGTTACAGTGTTTGAGAAAGGTTAACAAGGCGCTATCGCCGTAGATGAATGCAATGTTAATGTATGCCAAACATGCAATGGTGGTCCCCGAGAGCAGATTGCATTCTCCAGATTGTAACATGTTCTGTCCCCAAAGGATGTAATGGAAACAGTAATATAATCTGCCTTAATACGTTTACAGTATTTGTACGTTAAGGTATGTGTTTCATATGCTTCGCTTTCGTTGTTTTACATTTGTAAATTATTTGAATTCCAAAGACGTTTAAGTTTTCGTCCCTGAATATGAAAACACAAATAACGCATATTATTTGTTCTCTGTGATGTTACCCATTTCAAAATGCGCAATATGAATTTTGCAGAGGACATGTAGTTCTATGTTGTACTAATGTAATAAGTTTCATTGTTGAGATTAAATTTCGTTTGCATAAATGTATTTTGAATGCTACATACAAATGACATTTAATGCCAGTGAACCGCTCCACGACAGAACTTGTGTTAATCACCAAACTCATGAACTCATAAATTTAGAATTATATATGTAATTTATATATTGATGTACATTAAAATACCATTAAGCGACTTTGTTTGACACTTTAACAACGTGTATGCGATGGGAGGCGGAAAACTACAACGGGCGAGGCATGGTATAGGGGTGATAACCCAAAAAAAGGGTTAGGGTAAGGGTTAGGGTTAGGGGTCGGGTTAGGGTTAGGGTAGGGTTAAGGCTAACCCAAACCCTAACCCGACCCCTAACACTAACCCTAACCCTAACCATAACCCTCTAACCCCCCTTGCGCAATACCATACCATGCCTCGCCCGTTGTAGTTTACCGCCTCCCGTATGCGATCCATTACAAAAACATACATAATGAAGTTAATGGTCTTCAAACGTCATCCCAAATGTCACTCATTTCATGGAATATTAATAAAAGATGTGATTACAAAACTAGCTTAGTCTAACCTTGGTGTAACAAATTTGACTTTTAAATTGACTTTTAGATTCAATACCGATGTTATAGATTGATCACCACACTAAGTCGTTTACAAAGGTTTGCTATGTAATATGACTTTTCATCTGTGGATCAATGCTTTTTTAATGCAATGTGTGTTGCATAATTTCGACATTTAAAAGCAATATTGACAATATTTCAGTAAATTATGATAGAAATCGCTCCTCAATCTAGATCTAATTGAAATGCCAGTTTGTTAATAAAATCCCGTAACAACTATCAGCTTATGTTGTCAAGTGATACTGCCAATAATAATGATTAACGTAACAGCCATATGCCGCCATGCATTTTAAGGCGTAAAATGATATAATTGTTCAGGTAAACTTCTGTCGGATGTCTTTGTGTGTATATGTGTTTCCGATGACATTACGAAAACGAGTGAAACAATACACTGCCATCTAGGTTAATGACTATTTTAATTACCAGGATTGATTCATTTTGGATATCGCAGATCGCATAAGTTTGCTACACGATATTTGAACATCAACTCTGTTGCAGTCCACATGTCATGTCCGATTTTTAACATTACTTTGTTGTAAACGTCTTTATAAAATGGTTAATAAAAAGATTATAGTTTGTGGTAAACCAATTAGAAACATATGTTTGTTTAGGAAATTGTCATAATCAAACAACAACGACTGTGTCCGTTTGCATGAAGGAGACATTTGTATACATGTACATACATTAATGGAATCGTCTGGATTCAGCATAGATTACACGGATGGCATATTATTAATCTGTGACTGTTGGGAGGAAAATAACACGGATTAAACACTGCTTAAGTTGAAATCAAGAGATGTATTATAAATGCAATACTTGCAACCAATTATTTATTTTACATATTTAAGTCTTCTTTGAATCTTGATTGACGAGGCTTCATTTATCTGTTCTCAGTTTACCGCACACTTAAGGGACCCGAGTGTATTTGTATTATACTTGCGAAGGCGGCTAAAACAATTGAGAGTAATGTCAAACACATCTCCTATTCAACCTGTTTTCTCTATAACCACCAGTGTTATTGTATTCCCTCCAGAAACGTTATGGCCACATAACAATTATGTCCTTGCCATTTGTTACAACTTTCGGCTTCTCAAAGTTCTCCGAGGTCGAACAATATCAAAAGTTATTGAATGTCAGCATTTAAAAGCAGGACTTGATTTTCGGATTACGTGGTAGAATTTAGAGAAGAAAACTTCACCATGGGTACACATATCTCTACAGCTTGTCTGTTTCTTAAAATATTTGAATTAACGAATTGTGTTCAGATAGACAGTAGAAATGTTTTTGTTTTAGTATTAAAACCATCTGATTTTTCCTTAGACTTTCATCATACCACTACTGTGCATTACAATGTGAAGGTTCCTTTGTTTATACCGTTGTCCGATATTTACTTTTTTTAAATAGTTACTTGTTTTAATTTCTATACTTTTATAATAATCGATTAAATAAATTATCAAAGGATTTACAAATCCATAATATAGGAAACAATATCTTAAGTTGTTTAGTTCTGGCACTAAGTAAGGTGAAGCGTTCAACTTGAAAAAAAAACATAGTGTTTCGTCTTAATATCTTAAAATGGACATTCGTATCTAGTATGTAATTTATGTGTATCCTGTCTCTGCGATAGAATTTGACAGAGCTGATCAATGATTTATGAGACACCAAACGAAAATTCATGCGTAATGCCTTAAGTGTTTGTGTAAGCCTGTACATTCATTATTTGGCTTGATAATGAACCTTCCAGCGGGATTACAGAAGCCATAACATAATGGGATCGTCAGTGTTTGTTGTGGTTTGTATTCGGTTGATAAATCACGTAAGCATGCGTCTGTCTTTTGCCGCTTCTTTAATGAAATCTGCACAACACGACATATAATTTTAAGATGCTTATCTTTTCAGCGGAGTTGATATAAAAACTTAAAATACAACACGTTCAAAATAGGTTTTGTGGTTTGATTGATAGGAGGATTAGTTTTTTTATTTTTTTATTGCAGGACTTGCGTTTTCGACGTAATGATTAACCGATAATTATTATATTTTTCCCATATCGTATTTTCTTTATTTTTATTTTTGTATAATGTTTACATTTAAGACCAGCCTGCCAAACAAAAGCATTAAACTTGTTGTAGTTGTAAACAAAACTTTACTTGAAAACGTGATATGTTTGTCTGCTGCTGGCATCGACAAGCGCATTTGTTCGAACGCCCTTTTTAGATGCATGCCAGAAAAGAGCTTTGAAATCAATCATATTTCAAAAACCGCCAAGTTGCGTTCAGCATTGTGTATAATTCGATGGTAAACAATTAAACTATATCGGCATTTGGACTGCGAATTTGGACGCAAAGAACAAGCGTAGTGGCTTTTCGTCGACTTTCGGTTACAGATCGGCCCTAGATAACCGAGGCAATCCGAGTATGGCTCACTGAGCACGTGGTCTCAGAATAATTGATTCGATGTACGGAAGAAAACGAGATACGGGCCCTTTGATTGTTGTATGACAAATTATGATGTCTAATCCTGCGAATGAACTGAACACATTTAGTCATTGGCAGGAGTTACACGAATCGAATTTACGTAGTTCCTTTTTCTGAACGGACAATTGTTAGCATCCATTGAAATGTTCTTAGTTATTTCAAATGGTCTGTACTTAGGACGTGATGTGCGAATCTACGATGTGCACTTTATAACCATGTTACGCATTCTTTGAGGAAGAACACTCACTGTACAACTGCGACAAGTCATTTATCTTATCGTTGTAGTTTGTAACATTGTTAAATCTTCAAGACAGCGTGTTTTAATGGGACAATACCACAATCGTCAGACGACTGCTTAATCATGTGACGATAATGATGTTATTGTCTGAAGGTGGTGAAAACAAACGCCAGAGATTTGTCCCTTTATTAATTGTGCGGAACAAAATACATCTAGTTTGCATAATAAAACGGTTAGAGATATATTCCCCAAATGGGTAGGACCCTGATAAAAGCATTACCACTCCGATGGGTCTCGATATAGTTGAATAATTTACTATCCCTCCGCACGCAAAAATATTACATGGCTGGATTGTGGTTCATGTCAATAGCTTGTCATTTACCGCCTCCTGGAACTGAGAAATGTGTTTGATTACATTAACTACCATACGGTATAAATTCTTTTGATTAAAGAGTGTGGTCTAATTTTAAAAGATCGTATTTGCCTATGTTGAGTACTTCGCATAAGAAGACTTTTGATGCATTAAATTGCATGTAACCCACATACCGTATATCAAGTTAATACTATTGTAAATTCCTGTGCTTACAACTTAAGATGAATATGTGTCATTTTGTTTCAATAAAAGGCATTTCTCAAATATGAGCTAGTTATCCAATCATTATGATTAGATCCAAAACTGAAACAGAAGTTATACGTGATCAGTTGATAGTTGTATTTACTCACGCTAAATGATATAATACGTTCACTGGCAATGATTTTGTACGATGCATCGTGAATGTGATCAATTGAAAGAGTTATAGCACGTTCTGCTTTGTGTATTATGAATTTCGAAGATAATGAGGTCCTTCCGCGAATGTGGCTGCATTTTTTGTGAGCAACCGCAGAGTGTCCCATCACTCTTACCCCATTAACTTACTAGACTCACTTAAGTTGGGTCGAATTTTTAAATATACTACTGCAATTTATAGCCATTGTAGTTTTTACGGAAAGTAATTCAATTTTATGTGTTCTTGTGTAGTGGAGCAAACCGAAGTATCTGGATGAAACCCAACCTGTCCGGTATGGTGACCACAATAGTGCAATGTGAGTATGTGGCCTCCATTGTGTGATGTATTTGTATGTGTGTGTAGGAGATTGCTAATAAGTAATCAGTCATGTATATATTTTTTATTATTGCAGATCTTCGAAAATTATTTTTTCCAATCCTGGTGCAACCTGAGCTTACCAAGTTTACATCGTACTGTCAGTTGTGTGGGTGATAATATGGACAATACTTTGCGTTCATATTGTGTTGTAAATGCCTTCCTGACCAGATTAAGTGGTTAATACCAGAATTAACAGGTAATTGTTCATCAAGGAATAACAAAACTATATTTTGATTTATATGCATGGATGTGTATTTCATAATATCAACGATGTGTATCTTGTGTTTTTGTCTGTCATCTATAAGCTAAGATATGAAGCATGTAAAAGCATATGAAGTGAATATAATGTATACATTTTTGTTGTTTTCTACCCACTAAGTCAGATGCATGAACATCTATTTTATCACATATGTTTTGCATATGTAGCATTTCTATTTTGTGCATGATTGATAACATTAATAAGACAAAATTCATTAACTTAACAGTTGCTATGGAAGCAGTACATTGTCAAATGCACATACCAACATACAATGCAAGGTATTAATTATACTGTTCAGAATATTTTATAGTGATATCACTTAGTTGTTTAACATAAATCCCTAACGTCTCTGGCTACTTTGTCATGTTTGTGTTTATGTCTATTTACATTAACATGTATGATGCACGTTAATATTGGTAAAATATTTAATACTAAATGATGTATCAAGCAAAAAAATGGATTTCATTAAGAAAATTAGAGCTTACATTTCACCTGGGTACAACTTTAAACTTCCCTCAATGGGTTTTTATGAATACCGGCCCTGCTTAGCACACACACACGTTATAATATATTCAAAAATGATTATCTGGTTCAGATTGAAAACAAATAATTCTTATAATTAGCAAACACGCATTACTAAATGAACTTTAATATAGAAAATAAGTTAATGTGTAAGATCTGCGTATATAACTATAGAAATGGTATTATTCTAAGAAACTAGAATTAAAAGTTAAGTATGTTATTGGCTGTCCGATTTATATAACATGGTAACAAGCTAAACTTTTGAATATAAAAATATAAGGCCACGGCGTTTTTTCTTGAAATTTATTGAAATAATCATTACCAATGCTAAGGTGCATTATCGTCAAAAACATCTGTTACATATTTATAATGGTCGGATAACATGCCTATGGGCTTTAAAAATATCTCATACTATGGGTGTAACACATTGTGTTATCAATTTATAAGTTAAAAAGCAAATGTCAAATAAATATAAAATCTTAAATTATGGTTGTAATTAAAACCTTTTATCAATATTTATATTTTTCTACGCGTTTGAGAAACGTATGCTTGGAAAAGCGATTTTAAATATTCAGCCTTGCCATATAAAATTAAGGCAAATTCTATGTTATTTCTAAATTATTGACAATTTATGAAGATCGCACCAAACAAGAATTCATATATTGTCACGCTAAAACGCTGGGACGTGAAAACCAATGACATCGCTTGTGTGCTACTGGCTAACAGGATATTGTAAATGAGACGGTTTAAATGTATCCCTAATGAGTTCCGGACTTCAAATTTATACAAATTTTGTATTCGTTGATTTTGTTTCGGCTCCCCAAAGAGTAAAGTTACAATGTTTGAGAAGTGTTAACAAAGCGCTATCGCCGTAGATGAATGCAATGTTAATGAATGCCAAAAATGCAATGGTGGTCCCCGAGAGCAGATTGCATTCTCCAGACTGTAAAATGTTCTGTCCCCAAAGGATGTAATGGAAATACTATAAGCTGCCTTATCGGTTTACAGTATGTGTACGTTAACGTATGTGTTGCCTTTGCCACGCGTTCATGGTTTTACATGTGTATATTATTTGCATTCCAAAGACGTTTAAGTTTTCTTTTATAACTAATGATAAAATATGACATTTCTGCAGTGAAATAACAGCAGTGAAAATAAACAAATTGTTATTTTCACCGGTGAAAATAACAAATTTTCGCTGGAATAATGACATCATTTCGTCAACAAAATGACGTCATATCAATGTATTAAGGCACGCCACGGGAGAAATGGTAACTTTTCAGCGAAAGGGAAACAGCTGTTAAGTATTTTCTTGAAAAAGGGGCATAAAAGAAACAGAACATTTGTTCAAGTCAGTGTAAGATCGTTTGTTATTTCTCTCGTGATCATAGAAAAATAAAAGTTTCACTCGTGGCGCAAATTTTCTATGATCACTCGTGAAATAACAAACGATCTTACACTGACATGAACAAATATTCTCTAATCATCCCTGAATATGAAAAGACAAATAACACATATTCTTTTTTCTCTGTGATGTTACCTTTTTCAAAATGTGCAATATGAATTTTGCAAAGTTCATATAGGTGCAACGTTGTACTAATGTAATGAAAAGTATTGTTGAGATTAAATTTCGTTTGCATCAATGTTTTTGGAATGCTACTCTTGAGTGTAGAACGACAGTACATTCAAATGTCATTTAATGCCAGTGATAATTGTTTTGGGAAACTTCTTTCTGGTGTCTTTGTGTGTATATGTGTTTTGATGACATGACGAAAACGAGTGAAACAATACACTGCCATCTAGGGTAATGACTACTTAAATTACCAAGATTGATTCATTTTGGATATCGCAAATCGCAGAGTGTTTTCTCCACGATATGTAAACCGCAACCTCTTTTGAGGTCAAAATGGTATGTTCGATTTTTAACATTTAACCGAGTAGTGAATGTCTTTATAAAAGGGATAATAAAAAGATTGTTGTTTGTTGAAAACCATCGAAAACATATGTTTGTTCATGAAATCGTCATAATGAAACACAAAACCAACTTGGTCCGTTTGCATGAAGAAGACATTCATATACATACATCAATGGAATCGTCTGGAATCAGCGTAGTTTACTCGGATGACATATTAATGATATACGACTGTTGAGAGGAAGTGAAACGGATTAAAGACTGCCTACGTTGAAATCTAGATTTCTTATAAATGCAATACTTGCGACCAATTATTTATATAACATATTGTTAGTCTTCTTTGAATCTTGACTGATGAGGCTTCATTTATCTGTTCTCAGTTTACCGCACACTTTTGGGACCCGAGTGTATTTTTTTATACTTGCGGCTAAAAATATGAGAGTAATGTCAAACATATTTCCTATTCAATCTGTTTCCCTATAACCAACATTGCTATTGTTAACGAGTATTTCTCTCCGCAAACGTTATGACCACATTACAAATATGTCCTTGCCTTTTCTTAAAACTTGCGGCTTCTAAAAGATCTCCGAGGATAGAATGTAGAAAAGGAAACCTCCCCAGGGGTGCACATATATCTACAGCTTGTCCGTTTCTTAAAAGGTTTGAATTTACGAAGTGTGTACAGATAGGCAGTATAAATATTATAGTTTACAAGTATTAAAACAATCTGATTTTCACTTCGACTGTCCTCATTCCAGCATAGTGCATTCTAATATGAAGGTTCCTTTGTTTATACCCTTGTCTGATATTTACTATTGGTTTAAATAGTTTCTTGCTATCATCACCATTCTTTTAGAATAATCGATAATATAAATTATCAAATAATTTAAATATCCATAAAATAGTTAACAATATCTTAATTTGTTTCGTTCGGGCACTTTGTATGATGAGGCGTTTAGCTTGAAACAAAATATAGTTTTTTCGTCTTAATATCTATGGACATTCAAATGTAAAATGTTATTTATGTGTAGTATCCCGTCTCTGTGATAGAAGAACCGCCGGAACACTAGGCCCGAATAGAAAGTCGTTTGGCAGAGGCAGCGCTGTTGATCAATGACTTATGGGACACCGAGTGAGAATGCATGCGCTATGCTTTTTGTGTTTGTGAAAGCCTCTACATTCCTCATTTGGCTTGATAATAGACCTTCCAGTGGTTTTTTAGAAGCAATTACATAATGGGAACGTCTGTGTTTGTTTTGGTTCGTATTCAAGTGATAGATCGTGTAAGCAAGCGTCTGTCTTTTGCCGCTTCTTTAATTAATTCTGCACAACACGACATGTGGTTTTACGATGCGTATTGTTTCAGCGGAGTTGACGTGGAAAAACAAACGTTAATAAAAGGTTTTGTGGTTTGATTGATGTGGAGTATTAGTTTTTAATTTGTTTAATGTAGTACTTACCTTTTCGACGTTGTGGTTAATCGATAATTATTATATTTGTCCTTATCGCTTTTTCTGTATATTTTTTTTAGCAATGTTCCCATTTGAGACAGGCCTACCAAACAAAAACATTTAACTTGATGTATTTGTAAACAAAACTTAAACTTAACTAAAAAAACAAAGGCTCGTCTGATGTTGGCATCGACCGGCGTATTTCTCGAACCTCCTTGTTATTTAAATGTCGGAGTGCCTGTCTTTCCGAGGAAAGCACTTTGTAATCAATCATATTTCTAAAACCGTTACGTTCAGAATTGTGTATAATTCGATGGGAAACAATTAATTTATATCGGCATTTGGACTGCGAAAATTGGCGCAAAGAACAAGCGTTGTTGCCCTTCGACTGTCTGTTATAGAACACCCATAGATAACCGAGGCGGTGCGATTGCGGCTCACTGCGCACGTGTTCTCCGAATAATTGATGCGGTGTACGGTAGACAACGAGACACGGACTGTTTAATTGTTGTTTGAGAAATTATGATCTCTTAATCCAGCAAGTGAACTCAAACCATTTTGGCACTTGCATGACTTACACGAACCGCATTAACGTAGTTGCTTTTACTAAACGAACAAACGTAAGTCTGCATTGAAATGTTCTTAATTATTTCAAATAGTCTGTACGTATGACGTGCTGTGCGAATCTCCGATGTGCACTTTATATTAATGGTACGCATTTTTTTAGGAAGAACATTCACTGTCTAAATGCAACAAGTCATTTATTTTTTTCGTTGTCGTATGTAACATTGTTAAATATTCAAGTCGGCGTGTGTTAATGGGAGAATACCGCAAGCGGCAGACGACACCTTAGTCATGAAACGATAATGATGTTATTGCCTGGAGGTGGTGAAAACAAACGCCAGAGATTTGTTNTATCCCTCCGCACGCATAATAGCCCATGACTGGATTGTGGTTTATGTCAATAGCTGTAATTTACTGCCTCCTGGAACTAAGAAATTTGTTGGATTACATTTACTGCCTTATGATATTTATAAAAAGCATTTATAAATATTTTCAAACGAGCGTATTTGCCAATGTTGAGTACTTCGCACGAGAAGACTATCTATGCATTAAATTGCATCTAACCACTCTACCGTATATCATAAGTTATTAATATTGTAAATGCATGTGCGTATACATGCAGATGAATATGCGTCATTTTGTTAATGGGAAAGTACACTAAAGATTTAATTTCGTAGTTACAACCGATCAATAAAAGGCATCTCTCAAATAGCAACTTGTTATCCAATCATTTTGATCTAAAACAGAAACAGATAGTTATACACCCTTTCAGTTATTGACAGTTTGTAATTACCTCCCCTGAATGACGTCATGCGGGGATACCCGATTATCGATTGTAAGCGAACAAAGAGATTTCTTGTTTGACAATGTGTGTTTTCTACGTCACTGCCTCTGGCGTTTTCATAATATATGAACGTTATTGTTTATATGCGGGACGGTTATTACATAATTTCAGTATGTGTTTTGTCAAAAAATTGATAATTTATTCTAAAATAAACATTATAACACCCACATTATAATTCAACGACATACTATTCAGTACTATCAGTGAATATTTACAAATTTTATTGCATCTTTATAAAAAAATGCGAGTTACCCATTAACACAAAGATCTATCATTTAACATCAGCGTAAAGGTGGTCTGAAGACTAAACATCGATAATTGCTCAAAACAAAGATATAAATTAGCCGCAAAATACAATACATAGTATTATGTAACTATTTAATGGTGTGTTGGTGTGTGTTATTTTTTATGAACTATCGAGCGTGTAAGAGGTGTGTTGATTTAACCATAAGACAAAGCACTATTAAAAAAGTGAAGTACATGCCACTCTTTAAATGTTATGTTAATTTTATTTTACTTTTTTTTTACAGTGAATGGCAATATTGAAGAATTATTATATACAAGTGAAAAAAACGGACGTGGTGCGAATCGAACTGTCTATGCCTGTATATTGAAATCTCTTTATAAGTGATCAGAGTGATAAATATATAGCATTTAAATTATAAATCTGTATTATTTGTATTTTTCGGAAAGATTATTTAACCCCGCTGTGGTCAAATGAAAATGCTTTTTTT
>VMBQ01011690.1:6216-20475 GCA_007657795.1 Dreissena rostriformis | reverse complement strand
TAATTCTTTAAAATCACCATAAATTAGCTTCTCTTATTTTTGTGAAGAAATATTCTGTGTCAATGTAGCGTATGGGAGTATACGTCACTTCTGTGACAAAGTTCTAGTTGTCTCTAACCTCTAACATCATATTGTCTGTTGTGCGTCTATTTTGCGGCTAAAGAATCTGATTGCGGTAACTGCCTTTGATATGATTAATGCGGCCAACTGTGAGAAAACAAATAATAGAGTGTTGAGAAAGGTTTGTTTAATTATGTGGCAAATCTTTAAAATAAATGATCTCAGAGTGTAGGTAGTCATTACATAAATGAATATAGATTTGAAAATAACATTTTTTTTTCAGATCATTTTTTAAAGAAGATTTCTAGTGACACGTCAATTTTACATGTAATCGGAATAATGAACCACAGATTAAGAATACATTGTAAATGCAAGTTCCTCATGTTAGAGGAGCGAGTCAAGTGTGCAGGCCTTCAACTGTTCCTATTTTTTCTACTTTTCCCACTTTTTCCTACTTTTTTATTTCCTTTCTTCTTTTTCCTATTTTTGCACTAAAACCTCCTAGTATTCCTACATTTTGCTGGGGGGGGGGNTTTTTTGTTAGAGCATATCATGTTCTAACAGTGGTGTACAGCATATATTGAATAAGCATGATGGACAAAAAACACAAAAATGGTATCAAAGCAACCAAATGTAATTCTCAATAGTTGCTCTTCACGAAACCTGTTGCTTGACCATCAACTAGTTGCCAAGGAGGTGGTGATGTCTGTAAACAAGTCTTCTTATAGCCATTATTTCATTTGGATCAAGTTACAAAAGCAGAAACTCTATGGACATTGAAAGTGGCATCCTGTGGTCTTTCATACAGCATTGTGATGGTCTTCCAGATCTTTTTAGGGCTATGTTTCCTGGTCAAGTTACTGATGACTTTAGTATGAGTAAGACCAAAGCTTCTTATTTGATATCGGATGGTATTGGACCATTTCTAAGAGAAAAAAAGCTTGTTGAGCAGATCAATACCAGCAAGGATCCTTATGCTGTTCAGTTTGATAAAACTGGGACTTGCCAAGACAAAAAACAGTGTGACATTCTCTTAAGGTTTTGGAATGTAAAGAAGGAAGAAATATCTACAATCTTTCTAAAAAAGCTTGCTTTTTGGTCATGCACCTGCTCAGGTTGTTTCTGATGGAATCATTGAAACTTTGACTGAATTTGAATCAGCTGGTCTCGATTGGAAGTGATGGGCCAACTAACAAGTCCATTTGGAATAAAAAAAAGTCAATGACTATAGAAAGAACAAGGGCAGGATGAATGGACTCCTTTTGTACCTTGCACCCTACATGTTGTCCACAATGCTTTCAAAAAAGGCATACATGTTTTCGGACAGAATGCCTTGCTGTAGACTTATTCCACTGGTATAGATCTCACACACGCTTTTTGAATGATGAGAATAATCATCTGTAAAGGTAAGAGTTGGTTTACACTGATGAAGAAGATGTGGATATCCTTCCTGTTAATCCTACTTTTTTATTGATTATCTTCCTACTTGAACTTTTCTATCGGAAACCAGTTGTAGGCCTGAGTGTGGAAAACTGTTTGAATCTGTAAAAAGTTTGCATGTGATTGCCAAGTGAGTTATGTGTTGGACATACACCACAACCTCTTTAAAAATATGTATGAATTTCATTCCATTTATAAGATATTAATTTGTATTATTCAATAGAAATAATTTATGTTATTAGTTTTTGGTCAGCAAAGGACCTTTGTTTACATTATACTGTATGCAAACAACTGAATAGAGTAACCAACCTAGCAATACTACCAACTGACCAACCATCTTAAAAGTTGTCTTGTTATATTTGGTTTCAACAAATGTATTACTATATAGGAGTCACTTTGTCGGTCGGTCGTCTGTCTGTCTGTCGGTCGGTCTGTCCCAAAATTTCATCCGATCTTCACCAAACTTGGTCACAAGTTGTATCTAGATGATGTCTAGGTCACATTTGAATATGGGTCATGCCGGGTCAAAAACTAGGTCATGGGGTCACTTAGTGTGTTTTAAACCGAAAGTTTGTCCGGACCATAACTATGTCATTTATCGTGAGATTTTAAAATCATTAGGCAAATTCGTTCACCATCATTGGACGGTGTGTTGCGCGAACGAATTATGTTGATATCTCCAAGGTCAAGGTCACACTTTGAGTTCAAAGGTAAAAAATGGCCATAAATGAGCTTGTCCGGGCCATTACTATGTCGTTCTTTGAGAGATTTTAAAATTACTCTGTACATTTATTCACAATCATTGGACGGTGTGTCATGCGAAAGAATTACGTCGCTATCTCCAAGGTCAAGGTCACACTTGGAGTTCAAAAGTCAAAAATGGCCATAAAGGAGCTTGTCCGGGCCATAACTATGTCATTCATTGTGAGATTTTAAAATGACTCTGTACATTAATTTTGTTCACAGTCATTGTACGGCGTGTCATGCGAAAACATTCAAAGTTCAAAGGTCAAAATGGCCATAAATGATAATGGCATAATAATACGTAAGAATCGCCATGAATTAGCTTGTCTTGTTTTGTGAAGACTGCATGCAAAATATTCTTTGTCAAAGCAGCATGTGGGGGTTTATGTCACGTCTGTGACAAAGCTCTAGTATTTATCTGCAATCTTTATGATTTTTTCATTTTTGAGACTCGCTCCAAGATGATGCAGGTTAGTACTGACACTGACAGTAGCATGATGCCTCACCAATTTTTGCAGAGTTCAAGGTCTCCTTTCTTTGGAAGTTTCATCAAGTGTCCTTTTTTCCAATTTTTTGGGACTCTTCCTTCCGCCCAGACTTTCTGCAGTAGGGGCAGCAGCATGGTTTCTGTGGTGGAAAAGTCTGTCTGTCTTTAAGGCTTCTGGTGGAATTGCGTCCGGTCCGGCTGCTTATAGTCCAGTCGATTTGTGTGAAAATTGTTCAGAAAATGATAAAAGCATGAAACTTTGCAGAAATGGAGTTAAGGTTATAACAATCAATTTCGGATATGGACCCATCTGAAAAAATCAAAATGGCGGATTTTGGCAGCCATTTTAAAATGGCGGCCATAATTTGTTCATACAAAATCTTCAAAAAATCTTAACAAATATATTTTTTCATCTTTTTCAATAAAATTTGGTATACAAATCTCTTATAATATCCCCAATCAATAAATTTCTTCAATTGGCAAGAATACGATGGCCATCTTAAAAAGCGGCCATTTTGAAAATTACATTTTTCGAAATTGCAAAAAAAGAAAATGCATTTTTTTTTTTTTTTTTTATTAATAGTTAGTAGGATCAATATATGAAAAAAATACCTTAAACAACCCAAAAAATGCTGCAAAAGGTATTTTAACTGATCCTGGTAGGGTAGAAGTCCTTTAAAACATATCAAAAGTCTACCACAATCGGACCTCCAGAAAGTTGTTTGTTTCAAGATGGCCACCAATACCTATTAATGATCATAACTATGTAACTATACAATCAAATTTGATGAATTTGGTGTCTATTCCTAGGT
This sequence comes from Dreissena rostriformis, assembly GCA_007657795.1. NCBI lineage: Eukaryota > Metazoa > Mollusca > Bivalvia > Myida > Dreissenidae > Dreissena > Dreissena rostriformis. The sequence continues at coordinate 16,932 of VMBQ01011690.1, read as the reverse complement.
TTAAAGGGGCAAAGAACACGTAAAGATCATCAGACATTGTTTAAATTTACAACAGTACACACAAATCCAACATGGCGTCCAAAATGGCCGCCAAGATTGCCGCCAAAACCTATTAATGATCATAACTATGTAAATATCCACTCAAATTTGATTATGTTGGTGGCTATACAAAGGTTTCAAGGGGCAAAGAACACATTAAGATCATCAGACATTGTTTAAATTTACAATAGTACACACAAATCCAACATGGCGTCTAAAATGGCCACCAACATTGCCGCCAAAACCTTTTAATGAACTATGTAAATATCCACCTAAATTTGATTATTTTGGTAGGCGTAAGCTATACATATGTTTCAAGGGGCAAAGAACACATTTAGATCATCAGACATTGTTTAAGTTTATTATATAACACACAAATCCAACATGGCGCCCAAAATGGCCGCCAAGATCGCCACCAAAACCTATTAATGATCATAACTATGTAACTATCCACTCAGATTTGATGATTTTGCTGTCTATACCTAGGTGTCGAGGGGCAAAGAACACATTACGATTGTCAGACATAGTTTAAGTTTATTATGTTACACAGAAATCTCACATGGCGTCCAACGACACAATACGAAGGATCGCAAGTACATTACTTTTGACGTGATGCTTGTTATGTGAAACGCCATAGTTTGGACCTGCCGCGATTTCTGGAAATTGACAAGAGGATCGATATTTTTCAGCTTCATGCAAGGGAATGATGCGTTTCTTGCATCAGCTAAGCCAGTATCGTGGGCTGTTGTCAGTCAAATTCTTGCCTATGATTATATGAACAATTGGGACAAAGCGTGCATTCTGTCAACATAAGCCTTAGTTTGCAACCTTGCCACAACCTTCACACCATTGTAACGTTTGACCAATCCTTGCATTGGAAGGCTGCCGAAATCATCATTGATGCGCCACACAGTAGTTGAAAATGTTGTTCAGAATTTGGGATGTTTCATAAACGTATGAACTTGCGGGGGGTGGAGGCAAAGGATCAATCATGGAAGAAACCGCTCTCAAAAGCATACTTGAGGCTTATGCTGTCTATGGAGAAAATGCAATTGTGCACATTGTGACACATAAAGCTGTCCAAAGGGCTTCACGGGACCATCTTCTTGTTGAAAAGTGCATACACAGCCAGCTTACAGCCGAAATGACCCAGGAAGATCAAGACATTCAGATACTGCTGGATCATGCCAAGGATTTGTACTCTTCCATTCTTAGAGGCAAAACGACGCTAGCAGATGATATATGTTATGCGATTTTGATCAAACTTGATAGGGCTACAGAGAAGAAGAAACATGAACTTGCCCATTCCTCAAAGACAACCATAGAATGGCTGAATTATCAGCTTATGATTAACAATTCAAGGGTGTTGATTAAAGCATATCGTACTGGGTGTTTGCTGATGCATTAGCCGGCAGTGCCCGATTTGCTATCCATCTTTGCTGCAGCTGGGTACATTACCTGCAATCTGCTTATTACTACATGTATCTGCAGCAAAAAAGCAACCTAGAGGATACGCACCCGGACGTTTATCGAAAGTTTGGTATTGGTTTTCACGTTGTTCGTAGGAGCCATCAGTGCTGGGCTGGGCTAGGGCGTGATCTTGTCATTGAGCAAATATTGATGATGTTTTTTTTATGCTGCAGTGGAATGACCGACGAAATGCAAACCCTGTGGACCCTATGCAGGATTTCACAGACCTGACCTATAGTACAAGTCCACAACACAAAGAATCAACTGAGGCGTGCATCAAAGGAGATTCTTCTGATCTGGAGAAAATGCAGACACAGATTACAACCTGCTCACCATACACAGCTGACCCTACTCTGAGAAACATCGTCAATGGGATAGTGGCTGGGTCCGATGTAAATGTTCATGCAATTGAGGCGATTGGGAAAACGATCATAAGGGATATCATATAAAAGTCGGTCTTTGCTTATAAATCACGAGGAAATACAGAGTCAAAGCTCTTGGGAATAGCTTGGCTGTTAAGATCGCTTCTGACCGTGCTTTTAATCCTGCTCCTCTGTTCCAGCGTTTACTGGTGGTGTCAAAATCTGGAGATCCTTCCCTTGCAGTCGTATTGTCTTCTTTGAAGCCAAAAAACATACTTTATACAGCAGATACGCATCAGATCGCTCAGTATTCATGAAACAGATGCATGATAGTGGCACTTTGTTCCATCGTTGAGCATGGAGAAGGGCGACTCATATAACACAATAGCCGAGTCTTATGTAGAGTCAGAGAGAGGCATTACGGACAAGCGACAGTGGGGTTCAATGGCTACGAAGACGGTATTTATGACAAAGACAAAACGCACCGGAGACGATGGAACAAACGTGAATCATATTGTGAGTTTCAGCAAAGAAACAAAATGCTCATGTAAAAAAGGAAGACTTTTTGTCTCGTGACAGAAACAACGCCGGCATTGTTGCTCTGTTCAGCACAACTCTGACAAAAATGGGATGCTATGTCGTTCTGTCTTCGGTGGATGCAGACGTTGAAACTGTTAAAGCAACAGTATAACGATCCCGTCGTAGCACCACAACATTGGTGGGCGAGGATACAGATTTGCTTATCTTGATCCTGCATTACTCCGAAAGGGACAATAAGACCATCTTCTTCCGCTTTGATGTAAATAAATAGTCAAAGAAACACAAAGTGTATAATATTAATCTTTTGAAAGAACTCGTGCTTATTCAGGCTGTAATTAATCTTCAATGATTTTCAGCAAGGTAAAAAATTACGTCTTCAGAAGTTAGTAAAACCTGATCCTATCATGAAGTCATGTGCTAGTTCATTCTCTCTTCCAAATGTCGTAAATTCGATTTTATGATTATTCAACTCCTAATTGATAACCTCAATGCGATTAAAGTGCAACTTGTCTCCTAAACTATGACGTTTCACATAACAACCATAACGTTTGAGTAACAAGTTATGGATTATACATTTGATATAAATGTGTTCTTTGCTCTCTGAAACCTGGGTATATACACCACATTCATCAAATTTGAGTGGATAGTTACATTGTTATATTTTATGATCATAAATAGGTTTTGTCTGCCATCTTGACGGCAATTTTGGACGCTATGTTGGATTTGAGAGTAATATAATAAACTTACACAATGTCTATTGATCTTAATGTGTTCTTTTACCCCTGATTATAGACACCAAAATCGTCAAATTTGAGTGGATAGTAACATAGTTACGGTCATTTATAGGTTTTGGCGGCCATCTTGGCGGCCATTTTGAACGCCATGTTGGATTTCCGTGTAACATAATTAATTTACACTCTGTCTGGTGATATTAATGTGTTATTTGCCCCGTGAAACCTGGGTATAGACACACAATTCATCAACTTTGAGGAATAATTACATATTTATGATCATACAGTGAGGTAAGGTTTTTTTTCCGGGGTTAATTTCTTAAGAATTCCTAAAAAATAACCCTCATTAAGCCGATTTTTAGAGATTAATCCGTTTAACCCCGTTTTATCCGAATTCATCTGTATTTAACCTTTTCCAGCGGTTGTTAGAGATGAATTGCGATTAATTAATCCATTTAAGAGATGAATTCATCGCAAGGGGTGAATTCATCCCTGCAAGAGGTGAATTCACCGCAATTCAGCGCAAGCGGTGAATTAACCCCTACAAGGGTTAATTAATCTCTACGCATGCGCAGTCGATGTCAGAGGTGAATTGTGATGAAAAGGCGGAGTTAATCAGTGACGTAAACGAATAGGCAGGGCGTAAACAACTATTTTTAGATGAGGATTTATTTCGTCGGTTTCATGCATAATACAATTTATGTTTTTATGCTGCATACAGCATAGTGTTTAATAGCCGAAAAGACACGTCATTGGTGAACCCAACAAAGATGTGTTTGCATTAACACCCAGTATTCGAAAACGAAACCGTGCGTGTTTTAAACACGGTACAGGTAGGATATAAGTGGTATTTGCTGTGCTGCAACAAAGATTCGTGTCATTGCGGCAACCGATATTTCAGTCAAGTGATAAAGATGAATGGCGCATCTTATCATGATAATCTTATCTACACATGTGCCGGCATGTTGTGTCATAAGCATACCAGTAAACGCTCTTTATCCAAAATTGGGACATCCACATTGAAGAGAATGCATTTGCGCCTCTATCGCAGATTTGTATTCAAAATGTGTATTGTCTTGCTAATAGTATTTATCCGTTATAAGTGAAAGTAGAATAAATATATGTGCTTTTTGTTTACAGTTCAATCCAAAAATTACACTTATTTAGAAAATTTAATAAAGAAATAGATCAGTTTAGGAATATAGAGAACAATGCCGGAACAGTTAAATACCAATTAATCGATTTGTTTCTAACCTTTTGTTTTTTTATATTAATATCAAATTAATACTTATTAAGAAACATAATTAAAATTACAGTTTATGGCAAAGGCAGATGTGAACTGTTCAATACAAAAGTGTACCACGGCCTGATTTTTTTCAAAGTTTCTCTACTGAATATCTTCTGAACTACTTCATTTAAATTGAAACTCAACTTAAATGAAGTAGTTCAGCAGATATTCAGTAGATAAACCTGTACCTGTCTCTTTGTGTGTGAGACTAACAAAGAATGTACAACATAATTATTATCATAAATGCATTGGTATCAACGAGCATTGTATTAAATTATCAAGCGAACCACGTTAAAGTAAAAGTTGAATAGTTTTCGCCTAAAATTAAATTTCATTTATATCCATTTTATTTGTAATTAATTTCATTTTAAAATACTACATGTACTGATTTGCGCGTCTTTATTTAGTTACAGCACATGGTCTTTTGCAACACGCACGCTTTCAATGCGAGGAAATTGACAGGCGACAGCAACAATTTCGCGCTCTTATTAAAACACGGGTTTAACATGGCGAACATGTATATTGAATGATGAGAGCTGTAGCTGTCTACAATGGCAGCAAATGGTATCACGTTGCTGTAGAAAAATACGGTGTAAATCAGTTCTATAAAGGGACATGATGAAATAAACATGTACTGAAATTAAATTGCTACCGTTTAAAATTGTTAACGGTTATTGTTTTCATAATTAACTCGCCATAAGTAATACATTGCTCACCATTTGCATTTCAATTTTCATAAGTAACAATTTTAAACAGTTTGTTAACACCAATTGTTGACAGTAAAAAGGTGTGATGAAGATCAAAGATCTATCAATAAACAAAGACAAGCGTTATTGGGTGTTCACGCCCGGTGGCGAGATTTCATTCATCTTATCGTAGACATGTGGTGTCACAGACCTAACAGTTAAAATAATTAATCCACAATGGGTACGTGGTCTCCCTTGAAGAGATGCGTATTCAAAATGTTTATTGTCTTGCTAATATTATTTATCCAAAAAAAACGAAAGCAAAATCAATATATGTTTTTCCTGTTTTATAGTTTAATCTCAAATTTACACTTTATTTGGAAAATTTAATAAAGAAACGTATCAGTTAATGAAATATAGAGAACATCGCCAAAACAGTTTAATATAAATTAGTTTATTTTCGGCCATGGCTTTTTGTATTCCCGTAATAACTCTATGTTTCCGGATCCTTAAATATAATTAATTGAAAACTTAGATACGAAAAATACTCACAAAATACCGGTGAAATGACGTGTCCGAAATAGCGTCCATTGTATCAACGACTAGCGGTAATAGCACGTGCTTGTACAATACCACGCCTTATAGTATAAATAAAATTTATATATGTTTGCATCGCATTTCAAATAATTTAAAATGCTTTATTTATTTTACAGAAAGTTACTTCAAGGCTGAATTTTGACCATCGATGTCAAAGATGAGCATATGATGTACCGATACTCTCTAGTGTAAACCTGTCATTTATGCAATAAAATAAAAAATTGCAAACTATGAATACTTTGTTTGTTCATTAGTCGTTGTCTCACACCTTCAGTTGTTTGTAAAACTTGCAATAGGGTTCATCACGCTTTGGAGCATTTAGTATTTGTCACAGGTATCTTTCTGCTAAGTAGTACAGTAGATAATTGAACTTTTAATTGGCTGTACTCCCGGTAATTTGCATAACGCTAATTTTCAAAAGAAAGTTGTTAAAGATTATAATAATTGGCCATAATTGACGTTATCCCGTTGTTCAAAAGTGGTGTTTAACATTTACGATATCATTGTTAATGCTTCCGGGCGAAACCATTGTGTATTACCGGTTTACAAGTTTATTTACCCAATAATGCAAATGTTCCTTTGCCCTCAGGTATGCATCGGTTTAATGACCTAAATCCCGTTGTAAAACCCCATGATCGTAGGGTCATCAGATAAAGAAGAGTCGTCAATTATGGACTTAAACCCGTATGTCCGAAAATAAAGTGTCACACAAAATAATTATTTTGGCTAAAAAAAGTGGTGTCAGAAAATTTTGAGTGTTCGAAAACATAGCGTAATTACGGTACCTATAAATACTCCAACATGAAATGTTTATTTAGAAATAGTAAAGTTTTAGGCAATGGCGGATATGTACATTTCAATAAGAAAATCTGCATCGGCAACGCATATCTCCGAGACTGTTCACGTTAAAGACCCACTACTACTCAAAATCTACGAAAATTTCGTACACTATTTCGCAAAATAAAGTTAAATTATTAAAATCAGCGTTCCTTATAGCAATTGCCGAAATTTCAACGCCTGATGTGGTCTGGTAACATAGATTTTTGTAGATACAAAATGCTCGTTTTTATTTTTGTGTGACACAAATAATTCCATTTTAATTTCCCGCAAACATATCTAGTCATACGACACCCGAACACTAAAATGGTACCATGTTAGTGTTCATGTGTCGCATGAATAGATATCGTTAAATACAATTAATTATACAACAAAAATAAAATTAAAAAAATAATATTTTGTATCTACAAACATCTATGTTACCATACCTAATCTGGCGTTGTAAATTTCGGCAATTGCTATAAGGAACACTGATTGTTATTTGTTTAACTTTATTTTGCGAAATATTGTTCGAAATTGTCGTTGATTTTGAGTAGTAATGGGTCTTTAAAATAAAATAAAAATCTTAGTCTTGTACATTTTTATATTACCTTTAAAATGTACATCAGATGTATCTAGTATATACTTTTAAAAAGTCTAACTCGGCCTATAAACTCTCAAAGTATTGTAATTTAATACCCGCAAAAATATTAAAGTTAAAAGCATAAAGTTATAGACTATAGTTTTTGATATCACCTTTATACTTATACTTTATTAATTATTTCCAGAAGAAATAATTAAGTTTAAGGCAATTGATAGATAGATAGACTTTTATTATTTAAATCACATTTAATTTATCAACGCTGCTATAAATATCGAAACATTTTCATGTTTCAAATGTTTTCAGTTCTATTGTGCGAAATAATGAAATTTTCTGTATTGTAATCAAACGGGCAGACACGCTGCAGAAGCGAATTATAACGTCAGATAACAGAGTGAGACTACTCGATTGATGTTACGTAATACTGATCTCGTTTTCGTTGCGCTAATACCTGATATTTTCTATTGGTCGAAATAGATGTTTCCAATCTTTGTTTATTTATAGATTTTTGCTTTAATACATTAAAGTTATGCGCATGCGTAGGGCTGAAAAGGCGGAGTTATCGCGAAGTTACAGCTCGCGTTAATAACTCCGCCTTTTCAGCCCTACGCATGCGCAGTACTAGCAAATGCTCACATTCTAAACTCCGCCTTTTAACCCGTACGCATGCGCAGAGTGCTAGCATCCCTATTCAGCCCTAACAATCCCAAATAATCCGTTTTCAACCCAAAAAATCCCTAAAAACCCCTAGACGGGATTGTTAGAGATTAACCCCTAAAAAAAACGGGNAAAAATATGAAAAAATAAAGAGGGTGATATATAGAAAACACGATAGTTATTGTTAACAGCGAAAAAATAATCTACAAACTGCAGCAGATGACATATGTAACAAACAACAAAATTTAAATATTGAACACCTGTTATGCAGCAAACTAATAGTTTAATAAAATGTAGGTGCTGTATTTCTCAAAAACATTTACACAGTTATACTTTTATGTAGTGACAAAGTTACAGTTGGGGGCATCCGTGTCCTGTGGACACATTTCTTGTTTTAATATAAAATGAGATCTCAACTATTAAATGAAGAAACATTTTATTTCATATAGAATGAATGATGTGGTTTTCAGTTCTAAATTGGTCACATTTTATAATACTTAAATGTCACACATTATGAATAATGTTGTCAACACTTCACTTGCAGATTGCTTAATCCTCCTTCCAATTCGGATCTATAATGTAAGATATGATGTAACAAGTCTGTCCCTTATTCATGTCAAAATACATCGAAGGACAGACGGACAGATCTGATATCAAACAATTCTCTTTGGGCATGTTTGCACTGGCTTTTTATCTGCTCCAGTAAGTGACTGACATCACTGCCTGCTCAATAGAGCTGCTTTTGTCAGTTAAGTTAATTGAAACTCGACAAAATTTGTCTTCTGAAAAATCTCCTCTTCTGAAAAAATGTCGCCATTTTTTTAATTTTGCCACAATGGCAACTACAGCGAGAATTCTGCTAGACAATTATCCAATTTACTACATAATACGACGTGTCGTGTTATGGTGGTTTGATTCACTTCTGTGACAAGCTCGAGATAAATTACTTTTACACTTATATTTTTCACACATCCACATTAGTCAAACTCTTTAAAAATTAATAGTCCTGACTAACAGTTGATGTGTATATGATTCATGGATTATCACATCCAGGAATTCCCTTGATCTTCCTGTATTTCAGACTGCGTCAAGTTGCCCAGATGCATCAACAGTTGACGGCAGCCCACACGGAGCTGACAGCCAGGTATAGTGGCTTATAGCGATTTTAGCCTCGCTCTGTGAAAAGGGGGTTTAATGCATGTGCTTAAAGTGTCGTCCCAGATAAGCCTGTGCAGTCTGCACAGACTAATCAGGGACGACGCTTTTCGCATTAACTGGGTTTTCGCTAAGAGGAGACTTCTTTTAATGAAAAATACGATAAAAGCGGAAAGTGTCGTCCCTTATTAGCCTGTGCGGTCTCTACAGGCTAATCTGGGATGACACATTACGCACATGCATTAAACCCCCTTGTCTCATAGCAAGGCTCATTTATTATATTATACCTTAGTTTAAACCTTTTATTTAAGCTCTATTGCATAGAAAGCTTGGTTCTGGGTAAAACCAGTACTTGTTGTCTTAACAGATGTTGAGAACTCTCCGAATGGATGTCAAACCCGAGACCTTGTTATAAATAAGTGAACACCGTACCCAGCTGGCCATGGTGACCTTTCGATGCATTACCTTCAACAAACAATTATTAATAGTTTGCAGCAGAGATAGAGTAAAGATTTAAATGTAATGCATATAGGTTAATTGTAAAAAAAAGAAAGATCTTGCTATTGAAGACGTATTTGTAAAAGTTTAACATTCAGAGAACTACAACCAGACACTCTGCCATTTTGATTTGAGGTCAGCAGTGAAATCATATTTTGGTCATATCAGTAATTTTATGAATAACAAACAAAGATTTGCTGTGAACCAAACCAAAGCACTAAGAAACTTGGTGAAATGAAGTAGTTAAGCAAGCATATATAATTATCTGTTTTCATTGCTAAAATAAATCTTGAGAGCCTATACAAGTAAGAAACAAATCAATCAATACTACAGTCAATCTAGAATCTGAGGAGGCTTAGAACTTGAGTCCTCGTATAGTTATATGGAAAGCAATAGGAGGTGTTATTTGGATTTTAAACAACATTAAATGTACTAAATTAAGGTAAAGTTTATCTACACAAAAGAATGGTGCTACTATGAATGTATAGCTAAGATGTGAAAGTGTTGTCAAAATTTCAATCAATGTCAGTTTGATCATGGGAAAATTTCAATCAATGTCAGTTTGATCATGGGAAAATTTCAATCAATGTCAGTTTGATAATGGGAAAATTGCAATCAATGTCAGTTTGATAATGGGAAAATTTCAATCAATGTCAGTTTGATAATGGGAAAATTCAATCAATGACAGTTTGATAATGGAAAAATTTCAACATCAGTTTGATAATGGAAAAAATTCAATCAACATCAGTTTGATAGTGGGAAAATTTCAATGTCAGTTTGATAATGGGAAAATTTCAATCAACATCAGTTTGATAATGGGAAAATTTCAATGTCAGTTTGATAATGGGAAAATTTCAATCAATGTCAGTTTGATAATGGAAAATTTTCAATGTCAGTTTGATAATGGGAAAATGTCAATGTCAGTTTGATCATGGGAAAATTTCAATCAACATCAGTTTGATAATTGGAAAATTTCAATGTCAGTTTGATAATGGGAAAATTGCAATCAATGTCAGTTTGATAATGGGAAAATTTCAATCAATGTCAGTTTGATAATGGAAAAATTCAATCAATGTCAGTTTGATAATGGGAAAATTTCAACGTCAGTTTGATTATGGAAAAATTTCAATCAACATCAGTTTGATAGTGGGAAAATGTCAATGTCAGTTTGATAATGGGAAAATTTCAATCAACATCAGTTTGATAATGGGAAAATGTCAATGTCAGTTTGATAATGGGAAAATTTCAATCAATGTCAGTTTGATAATGGAAAAAT
>VMBQ01011689.1:6225-22441 GCA_007657795.1 Dreissena rostriformis | reverse complement strand
AAGTAAGTTTCTTTCCCACAATTAATTCTAACTGTTCAGAATGGCTTATTACATTGAGAATCAGATCTAAATGATTTGTACCTAGAGTTGTAGCAAAATAAGCACACATTTATTTAACAGCCAAACAAAAACCAACAACTGCATGCACAACATTTCTCGATGGATGTACTTTTTATCTAATTTACTAAGCTCTGTAGTACTAATTTTGCCTGATATTTTAAGTACATGCAAACGCTAGTCTTTTAAAGTAATACATGTATTAAGTTACCTTTAGTCTTTTAAAGCAACATTTTACTCAAACTAATATTCTCTGTTGTTCTCAACTACAGGATTGTTATAACTATGTTTTCATTGTATGTGCTATATATCATGTTGTTATCATGTAATGTTATGTGTAAGTCGGCTTTAAAAGCTCTTCAGAGCTTGTGTTTATCATGTTTGAAATACCCGACTTTATAAATAAATATTGCTTGACTTGACTTGATCACATAAATAAACCAATGCTTCATATCATATACACATGTACCTATTATTAATTATTTTTCTTATTTATTTTTTTCAAAGTTCATCGAGGGAACTAAATCAATGACACTTTCAAATAACTGTTTTGCTCCATTCTGTTTCAGAGATACTGTAACAATAATGAATAAGGTATACAATTTGACAGACGAAAAGATTGCGTTGCATAGAGAACATGCTTGTCCTCCATTTGAAAGCGATTTGGTCTCTGCACTGGCGTTTTGTTGTATACTGTTCAAGGTTGCGAGTTTGGAGACAAAAGTGACTGGTGTCAAACAAACATTGGGAGTCAAACACAGAAACAGACGTGTTACTGGGGCCACAATGAGGATCTGTGCTGCGAGAGCTGCCGGAAGTACAGAAACGATGCTCATGCTGGTGGGTCCCTTAAATTTACGGTTGCAATTATCTTAACAAATGGCATATGTTTACAAGGGGAAACCAGTCATTTTGGTTAAATAGGTGCAACAACACTTTAGACTTATAAATACAAGCGAAATATTGTTTCGTGTATTGATAATAAATAATTGAAATAGTAATGCAGCATAATTTGGAAAATTTGGAAAATACGCGTTTTATTTATATACTTTCAAACATAACATTGAAATACATGTAGACCCAAACCTACAGCGTTATAGATTTCTGCCAAATTTCAAATAAAAAAAATGTTTTATTCAACTGTGTTCTTAACATGAGAACGATTTAAGATAACTCCAAATAGTATAGATTTTTGAAAGACATACATTTCCGGAAAAGTTTCTTTAAGAATATGAACCGCGATTTATGAAAACGAGGCTTTATGCATGTGCGTAAAGTGCGAATAGTGTCGTCCCATATTAGCCTATGCAGTCCGCACAGGCTAATCAGGGACGACACTTTTCGCTAAGACTGGATTTTCATTAAGAAGAGACTACTATTAAAACGAAAAATTACATAAAAACGAAAAGTGTCGTTTCTGTGCGGACACTTTACGCACATGCATGAATCCCCATTGTATCCGAGTGCGGCTCATACAGTGGCTCCGTTGCAGGGTGCGAGTTTGGGGACAAAATCAATACCTGCCAGTCTGTCCAATGTGCCAGGTTCAGCGCTGACATAAGGAGCAAATGCTGCGAAACGTGCAGAAGCGCTGCAATAATCGGTTAAAGTGTGTGCTTCATGTTTTGTCACTCAGATTAAAGAAATAAATAATGAATTTGATTCTTATGTGTAAGAAAGACATCATTTTATTTCAAAAGACGTTAGGTACTTAATGGAAAACATTAACGTGACACACGGGATATTTTCATGTGCTTTTGGTAATCAAACAACAACGTTCACTTGATGTTTGCTGAGTATTATGTAATCTCTGAAACTTTACACATGAATGACTATAGTAAAAGAACCAGTGTTTTTTTTTAAGTTTCATCATTCCAAGTCGTATACGTCGTCATATCCGGTGATTGATGCCGCATTTGCACCATGACAAGTCTAACGTGTCTGTTACACGCAAGGGTCTGTACCTGAACTGATGGCCGGGCTGAAATCTATATGGTCGCACTGCGGTATCATTGCTATGGAAGCATATTTGTGCCACCACTTAACAACTTAAAATAACATGAAAATAATGGAGGATTTCGCGAAAAAGAAAATCTTTTCGCGAAAACAGATAAATTTTCACGGAAATAAATATATTATGTTAACACGAATTTATGCATGTTAGTGCTCTAAACTGCCAACACATACAGATAAAATTTTCATGAAAATAATGGCAGATTTCGCGAAAACAAATAACTTTTCTCGAAATCAGATAACTTCATGAAATTATGCATATAAATTCGCGAAAGATGCCAGTTATATAAAAATAGATGCTCTTCAATCGGTGAACATTGTCTTTATCCTACAGACCAAGAACTGGAGTGTACGTGCATACTATAGCAAGTAGTAAGTTTCCTTTTATTGTTTTATTTTTAATGTAAATGCATCTTTGTTGACGAAAATACATGTAGCTGTTTTTACATATTTATTTTCAGACACAAACATGGAAATTACTGGTTGAGCAATGGATGTGCGATTTTTCTGTATTCATTAATGCAACAGTCTATACAGTGTCAATGTCACATTTAGAGTTCAAAGGTCGAAAACGGTACAGTACCAATGTCCCCCTTTGGAAAGCCNTAAAGTGTCGTCACAGATTAGCCTGTGCAGTTCACACAGGCTAATCAGGAACGACACTTTCCGCTTTAATTGTATTTTTTCGTCTAAAGTTGGACTGTTCTTGACGAAAATCCAGTTTAGGCGGAAAGTGTCGTCCCTGATTAGCCTGTGCGGACTGCACAGGCTAATCTGGATTGACACTTTACGCACATGCATTAAGCGCCATTTTCACAGAGCGAGGCTAAAATATATTAAAAAGAACTTACTATTGAACTTTGATAGATATGATAAATAAACAGCTTATTGAAACTCGTAATTTCAAATTTAACCGTTAGTCTAGATGAATCGGTGATTGTTCGATTTATAATAAATACTGATTTATAAAACGTAATGCTGTATTATACAAACTGTTTTATTTCAAATACTGGAAATGTGTAAATAAACCGCAAAATAGTGTTCCAGTTTTTGCCAGTTTATATTAGAAGTACTGTAGAAGTAGCATTATATGTGCAACAGATTAAGAAAAGCATTTAATTCATGCTTGAAACTGTTCGTGTACAGTCAGCGACCTTCTTTCATCTGAATGGCAAAACAAATTTGCATTAAGGCCAAAAGAAATGTTCTCTGTATCCACATCTGCAAAAAAAATAGTTAAAGTAGGTCGGCTGAACTTTTTTTGCGATACGCGATTTATTTCCAAAACTCAACATGGAATACCAAAAACGCCTAGGGTCGGAAGAACACATTACTGCATTATATATTAGGGTCGGACGGGTTAGTGGACACAAACCCCTTTTGTAAGCAAATGTAGTTCACACTTATTTAATATTATATTGCCTACTTTATGTAAAGTTTTGCTTTATTGATAGTATTTGTCAAATAACGTTATGGTCTAATTTACACGCCTATTAGAGCTGTTACAATAAAACAATCAATATACAATTATACTTATAGGGTAATATATCGTTATCGTTATATAATTGACATGCAATCATTACTCTTAAAATATATCTTTAAATAGTCTATACTTTAAAGTAAACGCTTCTGAGTGTCACATACCTATCGTTTAAAATGTTTCCATTAATTTTGCAACACATTTTGTTTGTGTTGTTTACATCCAAATCAATGGCAAATGTACAACCAAGGGACATAATTTAAGCTGCTTTAGCGATTTATGGAAACATAAGAATATAACATTTATTATTATACATAGAATTCATGTACATGTGAAATTTTAAGTATCGGTTTCCAATGTAATGCAATAACAATAAATTCAACTGAACTTACTTATCGTTTATTTCAAATAATCAAATATATAAACAGTATTATTTTTATGAACGTAGCATCGAATGTATACGCCCACTATTGCACAACACTAAATATAGTACACAAAGTACATCACATGTGTCGGTGACAGTGTGGTGGCTGGTATCGCCATATCGTTCAGGGCTCGGTTGATCAAAAATCACAGCCAGTTAAGGTAACAGTCTGTTAACTTTAGACCCAAATAAAATTAATTGTAATAGCAGTGTTATTATCAAACATATAACTTTATTCAGACCTAAATAAAATTAATTTTAAAAGCAATACTATTATCAGACATATGCCAATAATTCGAGCCATGAATTTCGTTTAGAATTACAATTAACAAATATATTTACGGGTGTACAATTACGTCACATAGATAACTATATTCAAACATGAACGGCTGTAAGCTTAACTGATCGTTAACCCTTTGAGCGCTGGAATCGGATTTTGAAGGCATTTGCAAATAGTTTGGATCCAGATGAGACGCCACAGAACGTGGCGTCTCATCAGGATCCAAACTGTTTGCTATTCTGATAGTATTCTTTAAAAAAAATGAAGAAAATGCTATTTTTAGAAATTCAGCAGACGACATTTTAGCAGACGACAAATTTCCCAGCATGCAAAGGGTTAAAGTTTTGAGCAACCAGGCACTGGCGTGTTGTGATGTGTGAAGGTGTAGAATATGGGATACCAAAGGGGTCGAAACGTTAACTTCTGCTGCAGCAGAAAAATCCTACTCGAGCAGTAATTTGCTGCTCAAGCAACGTTTAAATGCTGCTCAGCAGCATTTTATTCTGCTGCAGCAGAAGTTAAAGTTTCGACCCCTTTGGTGTCCCATACCCTTTGGTATCCCATAGCAGAAGGTGTCAACTCATCGTTGAGGTTCATTTCGAACCCGCAGAGCAGCAAAATGGACCAGTACTGTTTCAATTCTTTATTCGTATCGTTTGTACGCAGGACATTGAATATTTAAGAAATAAGTGATATGTATGCTAGCAAACACCAATGTGGATTGCTACTAATCGACCCATTGCCCATGGGTTTATGACACTTCGACTGTTTGTGTTTCAACGACCTGTTAATACATTTGATCTCGCGTGATTCACTTTAAAAGTGCTGAGATAATACACAGCCGTGTGATTTTCATATCTCTGACAAAGTCAGTTTTAACCCTTTGCATGCTGGGAAATTTGTCATCTGCTAAAATGTCGTCTGCTGAATTTCTAAAATCATCATTTTCTTCACTTTTTTTCAAAGACCACTATCAGAATAGCAAACAGTTTGGATCCTGATGAGACGCCACGTTCTGTGGAGTCTCATCTGGATCCAAACTGTTTGCAAAGGCCTTCAAAATTCGGTTTCAGCACTCATAGGGTTAAACCTGTTTTATTGTCGCCTACATTGCAGCATACAACATAAATAGCTAATAACTGGGATTGAAATTGATCAAAGTTTACGCCACCCTTCCCGCTCACGTCTAACCGAAAATTCTGGATCCGATCATGAGAAAGACATAACGGGTGGAAATACCAAAATTATTACATTTGTCGCCGTTTATGTTTTGGCGTGTTGTCGTGCTGCCATGTTAAAACCCGCCAGCACGCCAATACAAATGAACGACACATATATCCGCGACATCAAAATGGATGCTAATGCGACATATATAGCATGTGTCGCCCCTTTTTGTCGGTATTTACGCAAGTTGACGCGTACGACTGGTAGTACTAGCCACTACCGTTTATGAAAATGCGCCCTGGTGCGTCTACAAAGCCTTATTTAGGTCTTTATGTTATCGTTGTTGCGCGTTGGCATGTGAAAAGGTCACTAACAGGTCACCACGGTAGTTATTTCCTTTGTTGATATTACACTGCTTATCATAATCAAAGTACTGAAATACTGGTGGGGCGATTTTTCTAAAATTTTGTGGTCGTAAAAACACTATGAACATGTGTCATGGGGACAAAGTACGCACACCGAGTAAATAGTTTTATAAATTAACTTTTTTTTTCTCAGCAAAATGAAAACACTGATGGATTTAATGAAGGAATGAATAACTAGAGTAGTTTAGCTGCTGTGAAAGTGACAACCGCAACATGTGTTTCGTGTTTAAGGAAAAAGTTCAAAATTGGCATGAAATGCACGGGCGAATTGTCATATAAAAACTGTGTAGCGCAGAGAACATTGAGATGTTTACTTTGACAGTAAAAAATGTAGCGCGTGGTTATTAAATGTTGTCGCCCATATCGCGAACGCAGTTGATTTCTTAAAACGAAAGAACATAAATGCGCTGTATCGGTTAAGTGTTTATAGTTCAGTATTGAACCGATATTTCGTCGCTGTATACACATTCCACGAGGACTGCGTGTAACTTGGGTGCTAATATCACAGTGAAAAGACGTTGCCATTGATGGAACGCGCGCTGTAAGCTGATGATGTCAAACATTACAATCCAAGGGTGTTTGTCGCACAACGAGTGTGTAAACACGGTGAAGGCGGGCAAAACTGGATTGAACTGGATTTATTGATGAGCATTTCAGAAGGAGATTTTTTTTAGTGTTCAATTGGTCACGTGATAATGTTGTGCGCATTAATACTAATACCGTGCGATCGGAGCTATTTAGTTTGCGAATGCGAATCTGGATGCAAAGTGGTTAATTGCAGTAACGGACTTTATTTTTCGGTATACGTATATTATGTTACCTATAACATTGCAGAAGGCAATCGCCCCAAAAAAGGTTCCGACTGACTATTCTAACCTGATTCCTTAGGAACGAATCAGGAACTATCCACATGCAGCGAGCGCATTCAATGAGCAATAAGTGCACGGTTACATCCAAAAATCTCATTACTTCGCGTGTCCTGTACAATTGTATGTTTGAAACGATGCCGTCAATTTCGTGTATTTGTCTTGTGTAAATAAGGACAATCCAAAACGAACAGGAACGACGANCACGTTATTTCATCTGGTAAGTAGTGGCACAAATATGCTTCCATACATTGCATATAAGCAATCCTTAACTTTCAGCATAGTGTTGGCCTGATGGTCGTATTGTAAAGACAGCCTCTTTTCTTACATGAACATTGCAATTGTTGTCGCAATTCTATTGTTAAATACGTAACGTGCCATGAGATCATGTTCGTGTTAATGACATGATCAACGCAGATAAATGGTTCGATAGAAACTGATTTAAAGCAGTTTTAAAAGTACTATGTCGTTCATCGCGAAGTGAAAGCTGTAAAAAAAAACGTGCCAAACATTATACGATCGCTGCAATTTAAAGAGACTTCAAAAGTGCAAATAGTTATAATGTCGATTATATTTTAAAACAAATTAATGTCACGTTTTTATATGCGATCTTACATTTTCTAAATCAGATTAAATGTCGATGAATTACAAACTAAAATAAAATGTCCGAAGAAGTGGTGCAACAATGTCAACAGAATTACAGTTTGATGCAATTGAATATCCTTGTATTTGTAAAGTTGAAAATCCAAATTTTTCCTCGTTCATTATTATGTATTGGATTCAGGATTGGAAAAAAAAAGTAAATTTAAAATAGTATATACATACCTTTGGCAGAGGATTACAATCCAGTGTATTGAGATTCCAAAAACGGTTTGCACTGTGAAATAAACAGTAATTTTTTGTCCGTTTTACCATAAGATTCTAGAGACCCTCTTCTATACCCAGTGATCAACGCGTTTTTGAGTTATGTAAAGCTAATATATAAACGAAGGACTTCCGATGTACAAGTTATGATCGACCAAGGATGCAAGCGGTATATTAGTAATAAATTCCCATGCTTTCTTCGTAATAAATCCTCAGAGACTTACACATCACATTTTGTATACATGCGACATGATAAAATTTCGTGAACGTGGTCGTTCAATCATGCGCATATCGTCGCTGTTCTTCGAAAACCGCGTAAGTCAAATTTGGCGCAAATTGTTATTTGTTTTTATAAGAACGGCGGTTTTTCGGGTCATTTTCTGCGAAAATACTGAATTTAATATCCAATCGAAAGGCATAGTTATAAGCACGTGAGAAAATCCTGAACACTCATTGGTGCACTAATTGTTTCTGCAAACACTGCGTATTTCCGGTTGTCCGACTAGCGAGGATTTTTTTATCGGTATAGCGTTGAGCATACTGTGGTAATTAATTTTGTTCTTAAACACTATCATTTAAGCGTAATTTGTAGTTTCGCGGATTTTGAAGAACATCGACGATATGCGAAATCTTTCAACCATGTCCGTAATAGCGGACGAGTAGAAAACAGGGTCGAAAGAAATAGACGGGCAAAATGCTGTTACTTGTTGCTGCTTGCAACAAAGCCTGTTCATTATAGTTCATATGTAATGTCTGCATAACGTGCATTATCTTCATGATTTTTTTATATGACTTTGATATCGTTTATACAAATAATTCCGAATCAAACGAAGCACGTGTTTGCTAGATTGACGCCATCATTTGTGTTTACTTAGGTAAACCTGTATGCATAATTCATTCTAATAACACTGAAGCGTCCCTGCGCGCATCAGGCTAAATGATATGTGGATCAGGAGTGTGTCTCGGACCTAATTAACTAACTTGACGCACAAAAGTGGAGGCGAATGTTGATTAACAGCTGCGATGTCCAGCCATTTGGTTTTTACTTAAAGATATTTGATTTTGATATGGACTTTTCATTTGGATTTCCTTGAGAAGATAATGCAGGAGACTCTTCATGACCACCACACCTCTATCTCCATCGGTGGACCCATCTCGAACTTGAGATTCGCTGATGACATTGACCTCATGGTCGGCACCAGCAGTGAACTTCAAGATCTCGCCAACATACTCTATGAAAGAGCAGGAGCATACGGAATGAAGGTCAGCACGAAGAAGTCAAAGACCATGGTGAATAGCCCGACCAACACCAGTGCAGACATCACCATGAACGGTTAAAAGCTAGAAGAAGTGACCAGCTTCAAGTACTTGGGCGAAACCATGTCCAAGGATGTTACTAGTACCGCTGAAATCCGAATAAAAATTGCCATGGCGACCGCAGCGATGGCCAGACTGATCAGGTTGTGGACAAGCAGTTCCATCAGCTTCCCTACCAAGTACAGGCTTTACATGTCCCTCGTAGTCTCCATCCTATTGTAAGGCTGCGAGACATGGACGCTACACTCGGACACAGAACGCAGGATACATGCATTTGAACATAAATGTCTCTGAAGACTGCTCCGCATCTCCTACATGGAGCACAAGACCAACGAGTACGTCCGGAACATGACTGCAACACTTGTTGGTCCACACTGGCGACCGTCCAACGACGAAAGCTGGATTGGTTTGGTTACGTCACTAGGCATTACTCTCTGTGCAAGACTGTTCTCCAGGGCACGCTAGAGGGAGGTCGACGTCGAGGCCGTCAGATTAAAAGTTGGATGGACATCCTTTACCATGGATGAATTACTCTCAGCAGCACACAACTGACCTGACTGGAGGAAGATTTCTGTATCGTCGTCCCTCATTCCCCCTAATGACCAAGCCGGTCAAGGGATTTATGAGTATCATTATGGAACACAACCTGTCCGGTATGGTGACCACGATCTGAAGTAACTCATCTTATACACAAAAGTGTCTGTAAGATTGTTTCCGATTTCAAGCGGGGATCAAGAGGAACGCACTCGATGGTTTGCCGTTGATTTCTTCAAGAAACAAACGAACGGATGTGATTATACGTCTTACTTCATTTATGACTGCCGCTGAACTACCGTAGACTGGTCTCTCTGCTTTAGGTGTATTCGCCGTACAGTATTTAGGTTACACACCACCGATTTCCACAACACAACCAAGCTTAAATGCGCCGGGAATAATAATTGAACCTGGGTCGCCCAAGTGAGAAGGGCGTGTACCAACCACTGTCATTACAGAGCAGTGTAGTAACTGTTGTCTATTGCCGTTATGAAGCAATGCTAAAGCAGCTATGTTGACTTCAGCGGCTCTGAACCAATAAAGTTGAAAATGAAAGTGGACTTCAGTACCCCAGGGTTGTGTTTCCCTGATGTTCTAAGAGAAAATAAACGGATATGGACACTCTGAGACTACAAACACAGGACTCAGGCGATGATACCCCAGACAAAGCCACTGTTTTGAAGTCACTATTCCTTTCGTAACGATCATAAAGGTCATTTAACTGTGAACGTTTGAGCAAGATTCAACCAGTAGTTAATGAGTGGTTAAAACACCAAATTTCTGGATGATGTGTTCTTTAGTGGATAAAAAACAGACACATGCTGCCAAAACCTGTCGCAGCCAAAAAAGATCCTTATTAAAAAACCATTTACACATCAAGGTCATTCAATTTCGAAGGTTTTAGCAAGATCCACCCGGCAATTAAAAAGATTAGTTGAAAAACATCAATTTTGACACTATATATTATATAGTGGAAAAACGGACAAAGGGTCATTATCTGCCAAAATCGTCGCATCCAGTACGCTTTTCTTGACGATAATCTATAAATGTAGGCTATTAAACACTAAAAGTTTAAGCAAGATCTACACATACGTTAAAAAAAGAGTTGAAAAAACAAGCGACAGGCGAGTTTATATTATATAATGAAAAAACTACACAAATATGGCCAAAATTCTGTCGAAAATCCTCAAATTCCTTTATTTTCAATCATCTAAACATTAAGGTATTGAACTTTGAAAGTTTTAGCGCAATCCAACCCGTATTTAACGAGGAGATCAAAACACAAGCTTCGGGACGTTTTGTATGACCTTAACAGATCATTCCATCTGTAATAATATTTTCATTTGCAGATCGAACAAGAAAGAACAATACGACCACAGTTGGTTTAAATCCAAGAAACTGACCCTATTAGCCATTGATGTTTATAAATAAATAATGTTTAGGCAATTATAACCATAATATGCATGGACCTACCGATTGGATTCTTGATTAACATTTAATTTTGTTGTCTAAGTGTTTGCATAAATGTCACTCAAAGAGTCTTCCATTTTCTCAATATTATTGAGTTAAACAAACTTGGTAAAGTTTCCTTCTATAACTGAAAAATCAAAATCACAGACACTCACAATCGATACAATGAGTCATTTGTTAAGTAGTATTGTGCTTTAACAGACTAAACATTGAATAACATTTGATAAATAACCCAATATCCCACTCTTTGAATTTGACCTCAAAGTGTGATAGTGTGATTCAAATGTAGTCATGCTGTGTTTCTTGCATGCAAACGCCCTCTCAAAAATGTTTACCTTTGTGAACTAAAGGTATGTAAATATCTCTAAATGCATCGTTTTTGTTCGATCGGACAACATTTGATATACACCGATCGACTGACGGACAGACATATGTCAAGGTGAGTCCTATAAAGCTTACCCTGCATACTCGATCTTGTAATTCGCGTATAGTTTTATGATAATCTGTCAACGTATGTGTACATTTTGCATAAAACCAAACAGACGATCTCATTAAAACATAAATTGACATAACACACATCCTTTTTTCGTGTGTATCATTTAGACAGAATGTAATATCACAATACTTTCACAACGTTTGCTCATTTGAGAGCCACTTTAAAAAAAATAAGCTATGCGTTTTAAACATATTGCTTGAAATAATATTAGTGCAATTTCAAAACAAAATATTATTAAATCTCAGTAAATAATTGTAACACACGCATATATCATAATATGCTATCAACAAATGTGGCTCAATATTATAATGTTAATGTTACTGAAACTTACATTTCATGACATGAAAACATGCGACTGAATGCAAAATCCATTCAATTGGTAGACTGAACTGATTTTGATAATTGTCATGGTAATACTTGTACATTGGATAAATAACGATGTCCAACTTCACCAGTTTCGAATCCACATTCTTTGTCGAATGTTGAACCTTAATAAAACACTAGTAGTACAACATCAATACTTGTATATATTCATGGAATAATGTTTAATTTCAATGAAAACATTATTAATACAACATCAATACATTTATGGACTCATTGTCGAAAGTTTAACCTCAATTAAAACATCAATAAACAACGACAATACACGTATCTATCCTTTTTGAATGTTTAGTAATACAAGAGCGATATAAGTAACCATTCATTGTCGAATATTTAACCTCAAAGTAAACATCATTTATACAACAGAAATACATGTTTGCGTTGATTGTCGAATGTGTAACCTAAAAAACAACATCATTTATACAACAGCAATACATGCTTTTTCATTGATTGTCGAATGAAAAGTTTCAGTGAAGACATCATTAATACAAAAGCAATACGTGCATAAATAAATTGTCGAATGTTCAACATCCATGAAAACATCATTATTAAAACAGCAATACATGTATCCATTCATTGTCGAATCATTTACATCAATGAAAACATCATAACAACAAAAGCAATACACGTATATGAAATCATTAAATAATATTAAGTACATATTTTATGCATTTATAATTTTTATTAGAAAAACACAATAAATTGGAAAAGAAAACGAATGCCTTTGTTGTTTATGTGGCTTATGTCAGTTTTTCGAATCAGCTGTCTTAACGGCTTGTGACAACGAGACGTACACAACAAACAAAGCAACCAAAATACCGACCAAAAAGGCAAATTTCTGATCCGCATTCATGTCATTAACCGCCTTCGTCAGTTTCAATAGAAGCATCTTTTGTGGTGTAAGCACAGGCATTTTATCAGTCTCCGCAAGATGCCTTCGTCTTCTCGGTAACATCATCTGCCTCACGAACTTGAGAGCTATGTTGTCGATGTACGGATCGTCCAAGGATCGGCCGTCCACATAGCTCTGCCAACGGATGCTGTTATGTTCCATAGCACCGCCTATACTAAACTCTTTGGCAATTTCATTCTCCATCCCCTTGAACTGGTGCTGTTTAATCATATTTGATTCCGATGTCGTTTCAGAAGTGCTGTACCTCTCCACCAAATCACACTTTGTGATGACTACGAACAGGTCAATATTGACTGAAAATGCAATTGATTTCCATTATGTTCGACACAGATCATAACGATGTTATCATATAATTATGTAAGGCGCACATATTTTTTGAAACGGTACTCGCGAACTTTTTCAAAAATTATCTAATCAAGTTCGTTTAATATTTATAAAATGAGTGGGTTAACTAGTTGATGTTTTTTTATTCTGTTAAATAAATGAAAATAATCTGATGAACTTTTAAACGTTGTAAGCGAACCTTTGTTATACTGTCCTCTGTTATTTCCTTGACTTTGTTTCCTTAATTAACTAGCATGTCTAAAAAAAACACAGGTTGTATATTGTGTTGTTTTCTATAAACTACTTACATGTGAAGTATCCTGTTTCCTGGTCATGAGATTCTAATAAACTGCGGACGATTCCGACTAATGCAGTCGGCAGTGATTGAGAGGCACTTGCAACAAACACAACTCTTGTTACCGCCCATTCCTTGCTATTTGTCGGGTACATTTTCTTTAGACAACCTTCACCGTAATCATTCTGCAACTTTTGTAAGTGCTTTACCGATGTTCCGGGAGGAATAAAACCTGCAAAATAACAGTGTTGTATTTCAAAATGGTCACTGACCTTAGTATCACACACATTTATAAATCCTTTATGCCACTATTTAAAACAAAATATTAGCTTAGGCTTTTTGTATCTTTACAGTGTTCTGCAACCAACGCTCTCTATGTTGTTATGTTTAATATATTAAAAAGAAGCTGAATACGTCTTGAGAATAATTAAAAGTTCAATGAAATAACTCATCGTTGTGATGAGTTTGTATTTGATAAATTATTTGTTAATTATCTAAGGTACAGGTACTATTTAAGTTATAATATAAAAAAGCTTGACATTCGTACAAACTGTTAGATTGTCAGACAGCTATCATGGAAAATACATATGGGTAACTCAATATCAACCATGTACCTCCAAACACTGCCTCTAGTAATTCGCGTATGTTGGCAGATTTGTCCACACCCATCCCTGGTACGTCAATTATGTTGGGCAACTTTTTCAGACAATTGGAAAATGCTTCTTTTTGTAAACCTTGCAGCTCATACTTGTCAATCCCACAGTTTTCAAACCTAAAAATAGGAATATAATATTGGTTATCGTACGTTTCAGCAAATCCAAAGACATAAACAATGTGTTAATAACTTGGATTTATAAACATGCTACAAGTTTTAATTATTCATCATGAACATATAAATCCTTATAAACGTGCTACACTTAAGTAAGATATTACTCACCGTGGTACTGCAATTAACTAGAGTTACCTTCTGTCACAAACTCAAGACAATAACTGTATAGTAAACATGATATTTACCATTCAAATGCAAGCGTTTTTGATGCCACGTTTCCGTGGCCAGCTTTAGCTTTGTGGAAATATTTTCCCGTCATGGCTTTTATGATGGTGTTCACCATTGCACTTTTTCCAACACCGATGCTGCCAAGAAGGAGCAGAACCTCTGGATCTTTTCTGTCCGGTCTACACTCAACAAAAGTAATAACGCACCACTGAATAAACAGTCTGTAATTTTGGATATCAAAAGCTGTTAAATTCGCATTGTGAAAATCTCCATACTTCACATTTATGTACTTTTCATGCTATATTATTGACCATGACATGATTAAGATGTATGTAAACCATAACATTCAAATCAAACTTACTCTCAAGTTCAAATTTAGCAAATAGTGTCTAAAAATCAAAAGTGGCATATTTCATGAATTCGTTTTGTTTAAAAAACGTAACCACTAGAATTTGGGATGCAATAAAAAATGGAAAATACAATTTTTATTCTTTTAGGTTTTTATTACTCCAATATAACTTGGTATGCCCGACCTAGCAAACAGCCTCTACTACGTACATGACACTTGCTGACTTGGTGTTAGTAGTGATCAGTGCCGGGGCGGACATACAAAATAAAAGTCAACTGATAAAAACTGAATTAATGACTTTTTGATTTATTTATTATTTTGTCTACATGTTTTGCTTAAATTTGCACTCCATGTCATATGTTTTGCATTTGAAGTCAAAGGAATACACGAAGCAACGTTTGATCACTAGCGACTTTTGATGTGTTTAAATTGGAGAGTTTTCTCCTGTAACCACCACTAAAAGTGCATGGTTGTATAAGGGAAAGATTGTCATATAACAATCAAAATTTCTTGAAAATATAACTCAATATTAAGATTAACCCAGACTGTTCAGTTCGTGGTGCATTATATTATAACGTTTGCATAGTGTATAGTGATGAAACAACTTAATGATTAAATAAAAAATATGAACACTGCTGGCTATCTTATAAATAAGAGCGATATACAAAGTCCGATGTAGACCTAACTTAATATGGTTTTGCAATATAGACATGAAGTAAAATGCCTTTTAAAATGTTTAATAATTTACATTTGTGTAAAGATTTCGAACTATAAATACCAATAAGTACAGATGAACTTGAACGTACTAACATAACAATATTCATTGTAATCAACTTGTCAACCGGGTGCACGTGAAGTGCAAATGAACTGTTTACTTTACCGATTACACAACTCTGCAATTTCACAGATAAGTTCAGCGTTTTCTTCCCGTTTGTTTAACTTCTCTTGTTCCAGGTCCTTTTGTGTTGCGTCTAAGAAAATGAATTCAATTATACATAAACGACAATGTAAAGGAATGTATGCATATACGCATGCATGCATTATTGAAATGATTATGATCGGCATAAAACTGTTGGTTTTCTTTAACTATGTGTCAATTACAAAAATTTGCATTTAATCTTCCAAGTTATTTATTCGGCCGACTGTCGCGAAATTTGGAAGTTAATCTTGTGTACATATGCTTGCTTTGACAGTTGAGAAACGATGGGTCGTATGTCAAAAGGAAAATAAAACATGTTTACCATGTCTGGTGTCCTTGACATCTTGAATATCACTACCGCTATTTATATCTGAAGAAAACCACAATCGACAAAATCCACGTGAAGAATTGTTGCAATCAGCAATTTGATAATGTTACACTGATAAGAAATAAATACGAAACTATAACAATACAGTTAAAAAATACGACATAATTTTGTTTTCCACATCGAGTTTATGCTCACTGAATGATTAATCTGTTTTGGTGGAGTAAACGAATACGAACGTTTAATTAACAGATCTTGTGTAATCGAGAACCCCGTCTATTACAAAAAATTATATCGATTAGGCTACTGAAGTTACATGTTCT
>VMBQ01011688.1:6595-21742 GCA_007657795.1 Dreissena rostriformis | reverse complement strand
CATAGATCGATTATTTATTGATAGATCTTTGGATAACTTTATTATAAAAATAAACTACGAATAAAAATTGTTTCAATTTATCTACGTTAACATGGTAATTGTAAGGGGGGAACTCATTGTAAGGTTATCATCCGCACGAGCTTGTCAAAGTTCCATGTAAAAAAGAATGAAATCGTGTATCATGTCACTGTCATGAGTAAAAAACACGTGTTAAAAATGTGTTACCCTTCCAAGAATGTTAGCTGATTATTGACAAAAATACAACTTGATAAAAAATTTAGCATTATTAATAAAGCGAAGTAGTTTCTGTATTAAATGTTGTTACATAAAGGGCATTATCTACTGAGCGCGATTGTGCGTNATATATTTTCTTTACTTAAGTTGTGAATTGTAGCTTCATCTAAATTACTTTCAAATATTAGACTGGTTCCACTTATTTTCAGTTTTTTTTGTAGAAGGATGTTCCATTAGCCATGATTGTTTATGTCTAGGAATTGTTTAAACCTACCCGCTTTAATGGCGTTCAAGAAATTTTTAATGTCTGTAAGTTTAGGTGATAGTTAACTTTGTTACACTTTCAAGCGCATTTAGGAGCAATATATAAACACGTATTTTTTTACATAGTATTATTGTTAAGGTTGATACGCAATGAAATGCCGTTTAAGGTCACACATTTTAATTCTTTTAGTTATAGTGTGAGGTCTTTAGGTCAATACAACAGGTTCAAAACGCAAATTATTAACATGTGAATCTGTAACAATGGTGACCCATTATGTATTTTATTTGCTCGTGTTTGACGCTTGTATTGTGCTTTGTCAATGGTTTTGTTGTGCTTTGTCGGACTGTTGAGCAATTTGCCACTTGCCATTATTAACGGAACTTGTGCTATATAAAAAATTATATCATGCTAGAGCATTAATTATCGAAATAGATCACTGACAATTGCATACATTGTATTATGTTTACACGTTTATTACTTGCGTCTGTGTCAGCAAAACATGTTCCTGCTCNTCTACACAAGGCAAAACATGCGTGTTCGGACTTGAAAAATCTAAGGAGAAAAACATTTTATTAAAGCGCGTATGCGCATAATTGTTTAAATTAAAAACAAATGTACTGAGGCATATAGATTAAACGTTCCAGTCTTTTAGAGGCAATTATATAGGTTTCTAAATAAAAAACATAAAAGCACAATACTATTTGTAATGTATCACAATTAAATGTATGCACACTCGGAGTCCATGCACATTTTAAACGACTTGAAAAGTATATTACATAATTAAAGTATAGTCCATGTCACTAATATGAAAATTAACTAACTCTATTACCGGTAATGCCATAAAAATATGCTTTATCAACCAGAAACCATACTATATAAAACCATTGCATAAATTGAAAAAAATCTCGTTTTTTTTCAATTATATTTAAAATGAAGATGTATTCCGAAATCCAAATACAATGTATACGTATTTTTTTTATTATCAGTGTGTTATTATCACAAACAAAATCACATATAATTGGTATATTCATACTGGTAAATTTAAAAAAAACAACGTCAAGTTTACAAAAATAAAACACTCATTTCCAGAATGCCGACTCCTAGTATAGAACACCATGTTACTTCGAACATATTTCACAGGTGTATATCTGTTTCATTAGAATGTGTACTTATATGTTGTTGACACGCGTATCTTGACTGGCATGGCTCCGCACACAATTTACACAAATACTTCGATGCCTTGCCCAAGTTAAGCTCATTCTCATGCTTGTTTAGCCAAAACGTCATTGTGCACACCTTCCCACACTGACTACACAGTTTTGGACTATCGGTGGGGGAACGGCTGTGAATTGAATGTTTTTCCGCACCCTGGAAAATCGCACATGTAGGTGGATCCACTAGCAAGCTTCATGTGCCTCTTTAAAGAGTATGCGCTCGATGAAGCAACACCGCACACTTCGCATTCAAGGTATTCTCCGTTGGACGATTACATCTGTAATAAAAAAAGGAAATAATTCACCAAATGTGATTAAAGGCACACCGATTTCGAAAATAACTTTGTAAGACTGCTTCGATTACACATTAAATGACTTCCACTATATTTGTCCATGAACAATAAGTACTAAGAATGTGTCGTAACTGTGTGAAATATTATAGGTTTGAAAACTTTGTAAGATATGGATTCATATTGTTTTATTGTAAGGTTTAACCCATTTCACGGCGGCATAGAGGAGACATGGGCATGGTTTTCTAATACATGTACGTGCGCACGTTTTACGTATCTGTTCACGTGTGCATGTAATAGTGAATACGTGCGGACGCAGGTGTGTATAAATGCGCAGGTGTTTTCTAATGAATACATGCGCACGTGAAATCAATATGTGTGCATGTGAAAGCAATACGTGCGCACACGAAAGCAATACGTGAGCATGTGATAAATGGATCAATGAAAAAGTAACACGTGCGCACGCAAAACTTCAAACATGCGCACATAAACATTTATACGTGCGCTCGCAAAAGTGAATACGTGCGCATATATTCACTATAGTGTACGCACGTGAAAGCAATTCGTGAGCNAAAAAGGGTTAGCGATTCTATAAGATTATTGAATGAGTCACTACTGTCATTTAAAGTAGCCAATCTTAGACAATAAGAATATGAGATCCTGATATTAAAATGGAAAAAAATAAATATTTTAAAAATGGCATATTTTAAATGGCATATTTTTGCGTGCATAATTAAAGTCCTACCCTACGTTGTTGTATTCCTATCACCATGGTTACCTGATCCTGCAGGTAGTCGTCGACACATCCACCGTGACAGAGCTGGTTGAGCAACATCTCCCCCACCTCCTTTCCCACCACATGGG
Organism: Dreissena rostriformis; assembly: GCA_007657795.1. Lineage (NCBI taxonomy): Eukaryota > Metazoa > Mollusca > Bivalvia > Myida > Dreissenidae > Dreissena > Dreissena rostriformis. The sequence goes on along the minus strand of VMBQ01011688.1, from coordinate 18,875 downwards.
CGGGAACACCTGAAACCGCATTCATAAGCTTTACCCATTTATGCCTAGTGGACTCTCCCATCCTTCTAATTTGNGCCGTTGGTCGCCATTTTGAACAATAGTTAATATTTTTCTCACTTACTCCACAGCAGTTACTTGCGTACGATCTACCCCCTGTACCAGGGAGTAAAGATCGGAAATCGGTTACGCGGTGCCACTAAAATGAAATGATGCTCATAACCGCTACAGGTATCAATACCAATTTAAATAGAGAACCGGATGGAATCATATACATGTGCTTAAATTAATTTACTCAATAAGCAGTTCTTCGAGTAATGTTTTATGTTTCCAACGGTAAATAAGAGTTATCCGTAATAATAATTCTGTGTAACGTATTTTTGAGAGCAGATTTTTAAAACATTACGCAGTGGATTTCATACAGCACGCTGAGTAAACGCGAGCGTAAACTTATAATTTTAAGTTGGTTCATTGGTTATTCAGTCAATAATATAAGACTTTGACATTTAAATAACTTAATATGAAAAACCAAATGAATCTCGCCCTATTAAAACGAGGCTTAATACATATGCGTAAAGTGCCGTTCCAGATTAGTTTGTGCAGTCCGCACAGGATAATCAGGGACGACATATTCCGCGTTCATGGTTTTGTTTCGGACTGGGATGATACTTTACGCACATGCATTTAGCCCTGTTTTAGCAGAGCGAGGCTCAAAATTATTTTCATCTTTCTTACATACTTATGCTAGTCTTAACTTACACACAAGTATTAGTCACAATTAAATGGTGCACGTGCTATGCTTTGTTAACAGTTATGATAAAAAAGTACAATAACCGTTATATCCACTTAAAACAATATATGAACCACCATATAAAAGAGAATCTGTTCCACTCTATTGACAACTATGTGTATGACATTATCTTCAATCAATTAAATCCTCTTCCATCAATACATGTCTTAATCAGAAAATATATTATTGACATAAAATTATCGTATATGATTGTGGGTGTTTTTTTTTATCAAAGAACGCGATGTCAATGAGCACCAGCTCGCGTCTCTATTAATTTCTGTTGCATTTTCTGGCTTCTTGTTGAAAATATACTTTAGAATACCTCCTAACTTTGCTATACCGAAAAAACAAACGGTCCGTGTTTTATATTTTTTTAATACAACTGATTTTTAAGAATCTGTTCAAAGAATATGTGTCGGTTAAAGAATGAATAATGGTCAGGAGAAACACAATACGGGAAAAACTGTTAATATACGATTAACGGACGACCAATCCATGAATTGATTGCATGCTACTATCTGACTAAAAGTGACAAGCCCATGTTATAAAATGCAATATAATATAATGAAACGATTCTTTTTATCATCATGATTGCATGTTCGATAGTTATTAATCACGTGTCGTGTTTGTCGTGCATTCCAAATTGCCATATCATTTAATAATGGACAACCATCAATGCAGGTATTTGCATTTTATGATGAGCAATTTTTATGAAAGTTTCAGTCAAAAGTACTCAACATGAGAATGTGTTTTTATACTGTGTTCAAAATATCAGACTTTGTGAATCACTACATGTATTTTAGCATCCTTGAAGAATCGAGTGCAATTGTTTACATGTAGTCGGTTTGGCGCTTCAGGCACCATAATCAATATTTCATATAAGTCGGTCTCTGAGAAAACGGGGCTTAATGCATGTGCGTAAAGTTTCGCCCCAGTTTAGAATGTGCAGTCCGCATAGGCTTGTCAGGCAGGACACTCCCATGCTAGCCTAGGTGGACTGCACAGGCTAATCTCGGACGATACTTAACGCAAATGCATTAAAACCAAAACAATAATGCTTCCGTATTTTAAACGACTGTCCTCGATACGAAATGTATTCTCAAAAGGGGATTCAGATGCAGACAAATGATCATGTAATATCATTAACTTACCAATAACAATAGCATCGATAGATGAATGTTTGCATCGTTCAAGAATAAGACAAGACAGTCAAGAAAGTATCTTTGATGCTCCAATAATAATCCATATCTTAGTTCCAGTTTCAACAATGCAGCATTACGTTGATTGCATTAATAAACCTCGATTCGTATTAACTATCAATTATAAAATTAATACAAGATCCGAATGGAGTGCTTGAATTTTCCTTTAGTTATTCATTTGTAATTATCAAGTGACATTTGGTTTATGCAGTGTTCTACACACGGTTTTGGCAAAAATGCAACTGTTCAATGAAACAGTTTTAGCGCATCTGACTTATCTTTTGTTTGATTATCGTTCGGGTTTATACAAAAAGAACCCTGTTCTAATTTAAATATGCACGTGTCAACAATTTTACAACAGATCAGTTTCCCCCAGTTTCAAATCTCATTTGCTTACACATTTGGTTTGAACTACCGATGAGATTAAATGAATCAAAACAATATATAGACACGTATGGAGGCAGTGTGGATTATAATGTGTAAACGTGATACTGCATTTTGGCGTTTTTTGTGGGTGGAAGTGTACGAAACTTTCTTGACATGTACAAGTCTTTTCCGGTGTACTGTGGTTGTTTTTAAAGTATAAGTTGAAAATACAAGAGAAAATAAAATGTGAATATTTGCTTCTTCAAACTTAAATGTGTTACTATAACGTTTTCCGTGTGAAAAGTTTTATAATTGATGCTCCCTTGAGGATACTTCCTCTTGTGTCGTCTCGGATCGTATCGTATCGCACTCGTTCCATGTTATATTTATGGGCCAGTGTTTCTTGCTTCAAAAGTCTCTTGTGGTCATTTTAATATGAGTACTTCAATACCGGCTATTGGTCATGCATTATTTATTTATACGGATTTCTTTGCTTGGTCGTGCTGCTTGTGTTATATTTAGCAGCAGTGACATGTAGATCGTATACCACATATGGCGAGTCCAATTACACTTATAAGGTCTTACCTTCTTATGTATCATTTAGGTTTATAGCTGTGCAACACGGAATATGAGTGTTTCTGCGTTTTTTTTTTCAAACTTGTATTGATTCCTGTTACATGGCGCAGTAATGGTGGTTATTGCTAGTTGAAAACTATACCTACCTATATGTTATGAACTATTGTTTTGTCTGTGTCATGATTAGTTACATAACAATAAATGATAGACTGTATTACATGTATTGTGAGTAAACATTCATTTACGGAATGTTTGGACGACATACGATAAATTAAGTTTCAACGTCATGGCATATTTAAACTTTGAACGAATGTGTTTATGGGATTGAACAATTGGAAACAGATTTGAGGTATGATAAAATAAAGTTATTACAAGTTATTATTCGAAACTCTGTAAAAACTTGTTTCCACTAATTTCAGTATTATTTTTTTTAAAGTGCTCAATCCATGGGGTTATGGATCGTCACATTCAAACTCAAAAGACCTTCAACGTTTAACATAAAAATTACGAGTGCAGGTTAAACCAAACGCATGAATTTATTGGATAGCCACTGGTGTTGAAGAAACCCAGAAACCCATGTCGTTCTTTGATGTTGAACTTAAAATGTCTATAAAGACTCTGACCACTGCACACCATTACGTCAACTACCCGACTCCGGGCCCGTATTCACCAACCAATTCTTAGACTTAAGTTTTAAAAAAATCAAAAAAATCTTATAACTGTAATGTTCTAAAACTGCTTGAAAGTGAAGTCTAGCATTGCAGTACCAAATTTAAAAACATAATTCTTCATTTAGAAAAAGATTTTCATGGTATAGGCACCATTTTTATCCAGTATATATGCACACTTTCAGGCATTTGTTATAGTCTAAGAATATTCTTTATTCTTAAGTCTAAGAAGTTGTTGGGCCCAGGAGCATAGTTTCGTGTAGGCAGTTTATGCAGCGGCATACCAACACACTTTTTCTAGAGAGTCAAAAGTTACAACTGCTAAAATGCATTTATATGTAAACGGATAGGGTGAGTGATCCTTTGTCATTCCTATTTGTTTTCTGTTTTTGGTTGAAACACAACATGTTAAATGTACTATAGGTCTTTAACAATAAAAAGCTTGATTCAATCATCATGGCATGAACCATATATTTTGCTCGTCAAAAATATGTTTTACCACAATGCCGCGTGTCATTCTATCGTCATTGGAGCTGGCCCATGATATATATCGATCTCTACATTGTTATTAATGTTTTGCGTCACAGAACACTAGACTTCTTTCAGTAACGTTATCAGTAGAGGCAATTCTATGTAGACATTGGAAGTCGATATTATTACTACTTTTCATTGCATTTGACAATGCATATTGTGTATTTGAATACCATTTCAATGGAATGCAGAAGTATACATAGCGTTAACTAGTTCATGTCAGCGACGTCTTAAACCATTTAAGGGACCTTTTCATAGTTTGCAAAAAAGTCAATTTCCAATTTGTTTTAACAATTTAAAAAAAAAAAGAACAATGCGCATCAGTGAGCTTATGACACTAATGAAAGCGACAAATACTGAAAATACATTTTCGTTTAGGAATACTTATCGTTAGATATTGATAAAATTATAATAATAATATTAATAATAATTCCTTGGAAATTGCAGTCTCGTTATTTCGAATACGCCATACGTTACTTTTAATAACAAAGCATCTGATTAAAAATGTTAAAAAATGTTATTTTATGGTACGTTTACGATGGAATTACGTATGAAATGAATTGCCATCTGTATTATGTCTTACGCGTGACAGTAAACAAGGCTATGACAAAAAAGCTGCCCGGTAAGTCTAGTATAGTTTTATTTGTTCATATGACACGTGTATTCACAACAGATTTGTGAATATTTGTCTGAAGGTTCGGGTCATAAAAAGTCCAAAATCGCAAACAATGGGGTCTTACCAGCATGAAATAGCCATTCCCGGTTTGCGCTATACAGAATTTTGAAACATCATCATAACCCTTGGTTCAAAGACCACGCTGACCCGTCTTATCCACCATGTGAAGTTTCATTCAAATTATAACGTTTGATATGTAATGTGTGTTGGAAAGAATACTAAATGGGTCAGCTTTTTTGTACCAGCCCATTAGTTGGCTATTGAACAAAGCTAAGCCGATCCGGGATACAACTATTGCGCAATAACAATATGGATCTGTAAGTGGTGACAACTAACAAGTCACTCAACGTTTCCAATATTTATGTTTCAAATCAAGTATATGAAACGAACATATTTTCTTTTTTACTACTTGCTTTTTCAGCAACTAGCATCCCATTATATTATAGTATAAGGCATTAGATAAAATAAAAGAATGAAATATTGATGGTAAAGAAAAACATTTATTTTCTAAACGATTGTAATGCAGTTTACTTCTATGCGCTGAGCACTCGTATTTTTAAGTGATGTTCTATAAAATTACTTTTCACTATGTTTATTATAAGAAATAAACTTGGCATCTGGGTGCTTTGAGAATAAAACGTTGTGTTGCAACTACATTCATATTAAGAAATTAAGGTAAAATCAATAAAGTTAAACTCCCGTATTCTTTGTTTGGAAACTTTTTAACACTTGACCTACACAGTTGCATATAAGACGACTCAACGTTATTTATAAAGTAATATTATATTTCTTTATGGTTTATAACGTTTTTTTTTAATCTACACAATTTATAGATTTCCAATCAATTAGTGACGTTCGAAAGGTTGTCACTGTAATCATGTTTTTTTTTTCTAATAGTGACACTGTTATCTTCTTAACTTCTAATTGTATTTATTAACCTTTAAATTACAGATAAGGCTGCATTATGTAAGGACATTTTGTATTATATCAAAATGTTCATCGCTATCGTTTAGAGTAATAAGCAGCACGCACATATAGGGACTAAATTTGAAAATAAAGCACGTTCCATGCTTCACGGTTCAAATTAAAACTATTCACCAATCGCGAACCACGGTTATTAAATGCCACAAAAAAAAAACGACACTATGAAATATGGTTTAGCATCTTACTCTTTATATATCGACAGAAACATTACAAATGTGTCACATACTCTGAAGCCTCCAGGACACATGTTTTGAGAAAGACAAATATAGTATGTATTCGAATGTTGGCAAAAACCAAAGGGACATATTTCTGCCAAACGTGTCGTAGTCTAAATATCTTTCTTAAAGATCTTGTACAAATTAAGGTTATTCAAAAGTGTACCTTCGAACCAAATCTAACGAGCAGTTTTAGAGGTCTGGAGCTAAGTACAAAATATTGTTGGGCTTATTTATTGTATAGTTGCAAAACAGACACAGGACCATAATACTGCCATCACAAGTCACACCCAAAATTCCTTTCTTAACGGTCATGTATACATTAAGTTCATTCAGCTATGATAGTTTGACCGAGATCCATCAAGCTTTTAAATTAGGGATTGAAAACACAGATTTGAGACAATATATTTATAGTAAGAAAAAAATCAAAGGACCATAATTCTGCCTAACCTGCGCAGCCACACGGCATTCGTTTACAATCATATTCGTGTACACATTACGTCATTCTGCTGTGAAAGTTTGAGCGAGATCACTTAGCTGTTCAAAAGGAGTTGAAAACAAACGCATCAAGAAGTACGTATACTTAAACAATTTATTTCACCAAATTGAACTGTACCTAATATGTTCTCTTATATGATATAGCCTTATTATCTACGCTGTGGCGTGGTGGATATGGTTTCCGCCTAGCGACCTGAAGGACATGTGGAAGCGTTCATTAGATACACATAGATGGTATGGTTAATTACCCATAAAACAATATTGTGAACATAATGGATACACGCACCAAAATAATGTACGTGTCTTGGCGGGACATTTACCTTCTTCTTGAGATTATTAGGTACATTAACACTCAAAATATTTTAGAATAATTTACATGTACACATAAATGATATACGTGTCTTACCAGAACACTATACATTCATTATATGCCCCAGTAAGGTAAAAAAGGACTGAACCTTAAATTTGGACTCCTCAAATAACTTGCTAAAAACGAAATAAGGCATTTTAGCCGTATTAAATCATTGACATGGGAAATCTGCAACAACGGACTTTGGCCGCAGATTTTTTTCTCAAGGAGCGTTAACGTTAATCTTCGACTTACCTGAAATTTACTCAGGACTAAGACCGAAATAAGAGGGTATTGTATGACATTAGCACTGATTGAATGCATCCAACCATCAGGCGTACATTCGGGCTATCAATGACTACACTAGTAAAATAATATCAGCAACAAATAAGGGCAGAGTTAGGAACGCTGAATGAATTTCAAATAATTGGTAGTGTTGGGTCGGTTTTGATAACCAAACATACATAGCATTATATCTTCCATGGTGTTTATGCATAATGTTGCAGACTGTAAAATTGTTATTTTTCGCGCTCTACAATTCCGTCATTTACGTATGTAAAGTGGTCATTCAGTTATTAGAACCGATGCAAAATCGCACATTCTCGCGGTTTTGACGTTGTTTAAAGCGATATTCATATCGCACCCTCGCCCCCATTGCGCACAATCTCGCATCATTTCAATTGCGCATTTACTACCTTTGACATTTGAAACACGAAGCGAACACAGTTCACCATGGTACGAGAACGCGAGATCACGAATTTAGTTCATTGTATCCTCTCATGCCGTTGTATGTGTTATCGAGTCACGATTTTCCCCTAGGTCGAGATTGCGAGATAGCGAGGTAAAAATCGGAATTCTTCTTCTGGTTTCGCAAACAAGTAATTTCGATAAACTACATTTAGCTTACATTAAGTATAATCTTGATTTCTGCGAGAAATAGAATGTTTTTTAGTGTTAACAATAAAAAAAAAAAAAACACTGAAAGCATTACTAATTGTTACACATATAGACTCTTAGATTCATTACCTTGTTACAAAAACAATAGAGTTATGTAAATTGTTAAAAAAAATCATACTGCTGTTCACAATTAATCAATATAAATGTCCAACTGGACCGATCGACGAATATTAATTTCGTAATCTCACATCGATCGTTATTACGCGTTCGCGCAGCTTTTTTTCAAAGACCAGGGGCGGACGACGAAAGTCATCCAAGAACTCCTTAGTAAACGCCAGCAGTGCAGTATTTTTAAATAGTTAGGAGGCTGTCTTCTTAAGAATATCATTGGGCGTCCGACAGGGATGTCTGCTTTCCCACGTCCTGTTTGACCTTCTCGTTACGAGGATAATGCAGGAGACCCTCTTAGACCACCACATCCCTATTTCCATTGGTGGCAAACCCATCTTCAACTTGAGATTCGATAATGATATTGTTCTGATTGGATGCCCCAGCAGTAGACTCCAAGACCTCATCACCAGACTATTTGAAATAGCGAGGCATACGGAATGGAGAAGCCGAATTACTTGGGAACAACCCTGCTCATGGTTGGTACCAGTAACGCATGGGTACGAATACAAATTGCGATTGCGACCGCAGCGATTCCCAGACTGATCAAGTTGTGGACAAGCAGTTCAATCAGCAAGTTCAGCTTACACAATTCCCTTGTAGTCTACATCCTACTGTATGGCTTCGAAACCTGGACTCTCCCAGCAGACAAATGCGGTTGATACAGAATACAGGACTTTGAACACAATTGTCTCCGAAAACTGCTCCGCATCTCCTACATGGAGCACAAGACCAAGTAGTACGACCGGATAATTACTGTAACACGTGTTGGCCCACACAAGCCCCTCCTGCTGGTGACCGTAAAACAACAAAAGCTGGCTTGGTTTAGAAAAGCCATCAGGCATAAATATCTGTGCAATATAAAGAAGTGAAACTCCAGAAGCTCCAGCAGTATTGCATTTCTATCATACACACCTCCGTGGTCCTTTATGTATGGCAAGACTGTGATCCAGGACGCGCTACAGGGAGGTCGCCGTCGAGACCGTCAGAAAAAAAGCTGAATCGACAATGTGAGAGAGTGGGGTCCTTCCCGATGCATGAGCTACTCTCAGCAGCCTAAAACAAACCTTACTGGCGGATGATCCCTGTGTCGTCGTTCCTCATTTGCCCTCCGATCCCCCCTAACGGCCAGACTCGTCAAAGGAAGGATGATGATGATGCATCTTTTCAAGCGATATCAGAATGCGAGATCTAAAATGCCTCTGCATCGTGTTTTCTCGTTCTTTTGTTATTCAAATATCAAAAGAGCCACGTCACGATACAATTTTGAGACATTGCCATGCGAAAGTGCGGAATATGATGCAAGCTCGCGAAATTACGATGCAAACTTGCCAAGATACAATCTACAAAATTCGACTTTTTGATGGACAAGTCAAGAATACGAAAAAACACTATTTGAGGGCATGAGTTTACGATGGGACATCTATTTCGCGATCGCGAATGTTGAATTCGCATTTTCAAAATGTGATATCACGACCTCGCATCGTAATAAATTTCGATGAACTATTAAGTAGGCATATAGAAGGCAGTAGCGATGGTCTGAATCCAAATCATCGAATAATACAATTTCACAATACACAAAGCACAAATTTCATACGCACGCACACAACTACCTAAACATGCAAGCTCACACATACTTTTCATACATTGACTTAATGCAAGAAAGAAAAAAACACCAACAATGCTTGACAATTTAATTCAGCAAACATATTTTATAAATAATACAAACGTTACAACTGTGAGAACTGCATCGTCATCAGTGTCTAAAATACAAAACATATTAACACATGCATGACATCTACATAGACCATTTTATATAGAACAAATAATATTAATAACAGTAATAAAAAGTATCGGAATGTATTATCGACAATAATTGAAATTGGATTTTTTGCGATGTTATATTTGTCAATAATGATTAAAGAATATAATTGGGTAATTTGTGTATCCATACCTTGCAATCATAACGTTATATTAACATGAGTGTACTGATGTTATCAACATCTTTACTGGTCAACCTTACAAGGTTTACTTTACGTCTGTGTTACTGGTGTCGCTCAAGTTACCATATTTCCGACTGTGCCTTTAATATAGTGTTGATTCAATGCATATAGTGGAAATAATTAATGTGTTTCAAAGGCCAACGCAACATATATCACTTCTTATTTAGAGACATGCATGTTTAGTTCTTCTTTTGCGACAGGAACGACGTACGGCAAGCGTGCCTGGAATAATAAAGGTTGCCAAAACGGTCAAAACAAAGACACAATCTATAATAAACCCAGTTTTCGCAATGTGTTAACTACGTATATACTGCCATATAAATTAGTTGATCTTGTTTTGAAAGTACACAGTTTTATTTTAAACGCTTAATTATCATATATACCAGTTATATATGATATTTATACCGAAGTCGCTTAACAATTACTATACACAATATTATCTAACCTAACAAATTATAACGATGATGAATATGTATGCCAGTTATTACTAAGTTATGCATTAGTACGAAAGTATCATAATATATACCTTGTTCAACTAGCAAGTAAGAAATAATAAAATGATTATTTTGTTTCATTCTGGAATGAATATCTGACGACATGCTTCAGTTACAACACTTATTGTCGTTCGGTCGAATTAAATGTACAACCATATGATTATTTTGACGAGTATACATTTCGAATATGATATTCAATTTGGGTCATAAAAGTTGTCCTGTCCCTGTCTGTTTCTGCAAGAAAGATAAGATAAACAGTGACATAAACTGCACTTCAATTTAACTGCAGTCGAGTTTCGACAACTTCATTGAAGGTAATTGAGTGTTTTGTACTTTTTTTACTTTCTTAATAACGCCAGCTGTTTACCTTAATTTAAGAATGTGACATGAATGTGTTTATTTGTTTAACTCACCATATGTATATGTATACAAATATTCATAGCATGTTCACAATTGTGTTTTAAAGCCGGCCGAGTTGATGTTTGTATATTTTCCCATTTTTGTTATGTGTCGCAAAAAAGTGATAATGAGTCAAAATGTGATGGTATTTATGTCAGATGTGCAAAAAATTTGGTCAAAATCGGTCAAGAAATGCCCAAATTCAGTACAAATATAGGTCTTTTCAATTTCTGTCCATTGACAGAAATGATCTAAATTATAACACTCGCGGGTTACATGTAAAACCACGTGAACATTGCATCATTGTTTACAACGCCATTTGCCAGGGAGAAACCGTGTTATTTAGTAGTTCTTTTTTGTTTTGAAAAGCGCGAAAGTGGAAATCACGTGAAATTGGCGTGCATACGTCACAGGTTAATAATAGTCTTGAGGATTCCGTTATGTACATGATAAGGTTGCGTATTTTTGATGCTTTTGGTATTTTTTGGCACCTTTTTTGCGAAAATCAGTATGGAAGAGTTAAGCTTTAGAATGTATCTGACGAATACTGATCAATTCTGGTCAGTTAAGAAAACCAAATTGTTGTGAGAAATATCAACTCGGCCGGCTTTAATAAATTAGCATATTAAACTGGCGTATGCAATTAGCCACGCACATATATTTCAGAAATGAATCTTGTTGTTCTCGTTGGTTGGCTGTTTCTTCGCATCGACTCAGGTAATTCACCAATAGCAACAACATAGTTTGCTCTGATATGTGGACTGTACATGGTCGTTCGTTCATTGGTTGAACTTTAATCATTAAATTATGCGACCATCTCACTAAAACAATCATGTATAAACCGTCTTTGTCGTAGATCAATCTTTGATTGGCGAGACGCATTATTTCCAAATTTCTAGTAATAATTTTAAGTATAAAGCACATATTTTACCTCAGTTCAATATGTTTTTAATCTTAAAATTGTACATAGCTTATATATCATTCAATTTTTAGCTGACGAACTTCAGTTATTATATATGTATATGCATTCGTTTGGTCAGTTGATATTAATGACGTTCTGACTAATAATACGATTATACGACTTATGTCGAAATCGACTGTAGAACATCCGAATTCAATACAATCTAATACAAATATTTAAGGCAAAACAAAAGTGATACAGCACAGCGAGAGCATTTTTTACAAACAATTGAATGAATAACGTTTTCCTGCAGCCGATGTAGAGTATCTGCCTATATAAAAACAAACATATCGATAACAGAAATTATTAAGCGNACATGCTTGGCTTAATTATAAAATATATTTTATTCAATAAACAATCAGAGAATAATTTCCGTTATGTTATCTCCTTTTTCCACCATAATTACATTTCGTATAATTCATGCCCGCTTATCAAGTTTTGAAAAGGTGGTTATGAAAACAGACACAAATTAAACAAAAGCTTCGCCGTAGACGTGATTTTAAGGCACG
>VMBQ01011687.1:0-22949 GCA_007657795.1 Dreissena rostriformis | reverse complement strand
AGCCCGTGATACGATTGCTATGTATGTCATCAATAGGCGCATCATTTGAATATATTAACTATCGTTGCAGCTATAAAAAAAACAGTGCTTTTATTAGATTATTGCCGTGTAAATCGTCTAGCTATGTAACGCTAACGCCTTACTCACTTGGTAACCACGAGTTATGTATCTCGTTGACACAACTTAACAAGTCGTTTGCACACGTTAGTTGTCTCGATCCAATTAATTAAAATGTACTCTGTATTATTTTAATGCGTGATACTCTCAAAATAAAGGACGATTTAAGTGGTCGAATCAACGAAACTGTGCACAGAATCTAGGGAACTCGTTGTTCCAATATACTGTCATTGTTATAAGTTTTAAAACTTTGAATATGTTTGGGCAATTTTCGGGATACGCCGCTCATTTTTAATATGCATTTTTTGCAGAGATGGAAATAATCTTAAATAAATGAATAATTGACGTAGTTTTGTACAATGACGAAGTACACATATTAATGTTAAAACATTAGCAATAAATGAACGAATGATGCTCTTATAAAAAGTTTACGTTCAATAAAAAGTGATTGTAATGAAAACGTTGTTGTACTGCCCCGCCCAAAATAAAAGATACGTTTTCCAACAAAATTTATAGTAAGCAATAACTTTACGTTAACGATACCACGCAAAGTGATTGTCTATGGCATTTTCGAACCAAAGGGAGAGAAATGCGCCCAAATAGCCACACATAGTTATATCTCAAGACAGTAGAGCCACTCTACTTCCGTTTACCGATTTATCAAAGCATAAATGGGAACACACACTTCATTTCAATTTCCAAAAATTGATTTCCGTAGTATTCAGAATGAAACGAAATATGAAATGGGAAATAAGTGTCGTGTTTTGTATAACAATTAGTAAATCAAAAACGCTTTAAAACATCAATTTGCTTTTCTGTATTTTGTGTTGTTCTTTAGGCTTAAAAAAATGATAATACGAACTAATATGTGTATTTTTTTTTCGTTTTTTTGAGAATCCAAACCGAACGAAAAGGCGGTTAACGGACGGTAAAACATAAAGTGCACGCTATTATCAAATTGTTTGTTTAATAAATTGATGAATAACATAACTTTCTAAAAGCGGACTTAGCTGTTGAAAAGCCAACTGCAGTTGCTTGCTGCCAATGCACCTTTTTTGGTAAAAAAGAACCAGAAAATTTCACATACTGATGAACTTTCTTTGTCATATTTGTTTTCAACAAATAAAAAAAAACTACTTCGTTTGAATAGTATAACATAATTGTCAAATATTATTCATAAATTCCCAATTAAAAAACAACAACATCCTCTTGCTATAGTCTGTTCTAGAAAACAAACCTTCTTATCAAGCAAAACACACTAAATATAAACAGTTCAATGTCAAAGTCCTTCCGTGAAATCCATAAAATTGTAATTTGCGAGCTTCAAATATTAAAAGTTATGTTGAATTAACCTACCGGGTTTGTTCCGTGCAAGTAGATAACGATCACGGATAGTTACCAAAAATCTGACATGAAAACAAAAGTGAAAAATATATTGCTGAGTCATAAAGTAGTATTTGTATGCGTTGTTAACCGATTTTGCGGCATTAGACACCGGGTTCCCTTCGTTTTCAGTGCAATGGATATGTTAATTTGGAATTTTATATTGATATTCCTTACGTAAGATATAACTGTTGTCATGTTTATTTTCATACATTTAAGCTTATTTACTGCACCATTTTCACATGTTTACCAGTTGACACAAGGGCAAAACGACGCAGTTTGAAACATGACAAGCATATGTAAAATAGTGTTATGATTTTATTATTCAAGGAGTATGTTTTAGCATTATTAAATGATTTAATGATTATTCCTGAAAATTTTGATCGAAAACAGAAAGGACATTTTAATAATTACTTTAAAATCATTGAAACTTGCAACACTTTATCTAAGTTTGTATCAATATATACCCATACGGGTACATTCAGAAAAAGCAACCAGCCCTGATGTAGAAGTTGCTCTTTATAAAACACCAACCAACCATAATGCAGAAGATGATCAATATAGAACAGTGTATGTGAATCAGTTTCTGATCATAAGACATGCTGGGTCGATTTAGTCACAATAAATCCGTACATGGTAACGTTTTCTATTCAAGAAAGCGCCCAACGCACAATTTCCTGGTCGAAGCTTATTAATTTCAATATTGATCCGCGTTAACTGAGCTGGTCCCGATTTCGCAAAAAAATCTTAATCATGTTTTTCACATGATAAGCTTAAGCTTAGTTTTTAAACATATTTCAAGAAACACAACACAAGAAACACTTATTAAAAGTTATATTGGAAAGTTATATGTCAACTAAACCATATTAACACTTTTTTTTACAATGCCATCAATTTTTGAATAGACGTATGAATCAATTCAAAAAGTGACTTTAGCCAATTATTTTAAACGAAGTTTAAGACTGTTGGGAAATCGGGGCATGTTTGTTAATTTATATGTTTAATTATATTTTGAAACATCGTTATAACGTCAGTTTATAGGACACCTGTGTCTGTAAGTTTTGTTTGTACACTGTGTGGTCTAAAATACTGCCGATCTGTTATTATAGTTACGATACTTACATTATAAACCATTACCAACACAATTAATTGTGAATGTAAAACGTTTATTTTCAGATTCAGCATCGCTGCTTTACTTTTTGTTACACTGAGCACAGTGTTTATAGTCCTGCTAATCTTGCTAATTAAAAGAAATTTCAAAGAGAAACGCAGACCATCTCAAGTAAAGCTCCTAAAAGGTACGCACACATAAGTAATGTTATTTGAGAATGAATGATTAAATCCTTAAACGTGGTGTACACAAGTATGGTGACATAAATATATATAAGATAAGCGTGACAGAACAGTCTAAAGGATGTTTGACTTATGTATGAAGAGCTATTATGCAAATATACACTGGTCTTGGAAACGTCTTATCCATAACCCTTCTGGTTAAAGTCCTAAATGGAAATTTTCACAATAGTGTCATCAACTATATACACATTCCGTTTAAAGATAGTAAACTATTCAACAAAAGGCTGATTTTTTTTTTTAATTCCCATCAAAATAAGAAATACATGGCCTAAATAGCTATAGCTTGTTATTGAGCGAAAATTAATTTCCTGTTTTTAAACCTATTTCTTTTAGCTCGATTGCATGTAAAGTACTAACTACTTATTTGAAACGCTCTCGAGTCCGTTTCCTGTGACTAGGAACCAGTACTTTGTTTGTATGGGGAGATCTAAAGAACGCTCCCACAGTGGGGATCGAACCCGTGGCCTCCCGGTGGCTAGGCGGTCACCATATCCACTACGCCACGGCGATATTTCCTGTCCTGATAAATAAGATCATATCGCCAAAAACTGATGTTTAACCGTAGTAGGAAATGTTTCATAACTTGATCTTTTCACACATACATTATAATTATCTTACACATAACTGTCAATAACTTAGGCCATGTTATACAGAAACAAAATAAATATTGCAAACAATAGCATAGTATACGTAGGGCTTCGATTTGAACATATATCAGGTGTATGCAAATGCCTTTGTAGCAGGACCATGATATTTTTGTTAAGTGTATGTTTTTTTCATTTTCAGATTCTCAAAACATATCAGATTGCACTTGCAAGGGAACCAAGGTTACTATCGGTTGTCTTTTTTGCACCGTTTTTGTTTGTGAATGTAAACCTGTATCTTTCGTGTAAGGTATGAAATAAAGGCATGAGGTCGAGGAATCTGGCATAGACCAACATACACAATGTTCCGAGCTAATTTCTGCTAATTGATTGTAATATCCGTGATGTCAGCTGTGCGATTACTTCGGGTCACAGTATTGCGAGGTGTTAAATTAAAACCATTACCCCCCCCCCACAGCTTTGCATTGACCGTTCCAAGACAGTTAACCAAATTTTATCATTTTATGTTTTACGATATGTTAAAAATATTGTTATTATTTTACATGCATTTAGAAAATTGCATTATATAAAAGACTATTGGATTCTTGTCGATCACTCAGACGGACACGCCGGCTCTAATCGCAAAGGTAGCCGTGCGCTACAGGTCCTCCATATTTTCCAAAATTCCGTAGAGATTTCCTCAGATCATGGTCTCCTCCGCTCAGATATGAAGCCAGCGGCCATCGTGTAATACAGTGTTCTGTTGTCTGCATGTTTCCAGTCTGACAGGGGCACTGGTCTGACTGGCCAATCCTGAACTTAGTGAACAGGTGGTTCATGCGGTTGTGGCCTGTCCACAGACGAGTGGATGGAAACAAGAATATCTCTATTGATAATCTTTCTTAAGTTTCATCATTCATATATTGTTAATGGTGCAATATACGGACGAGAATACTGAACGTTCAATGCAAATATAAATATGTATAATTGACGTATGCTTACAAAACTTGAAACACCATAAATAATATATAATGGATAATTGTTTGCCTAATGTGACGTCACACTCGATTTTTAAATTATCGCTTATTCTTTTTTCTAAATGTGTGTATATTGCTGTTCTTTAGTGAAAGTATTTACTCGTAAAAGCAACAACCTATAATAATTATAATAATTGAACAAGATAACATTAACCTTTGCATTTATCGCTTAATGCTTTGATGTGTTCGTCATAGACAGAAACTGTATGGTGTCATTAAGTAGCCTTTAGTAACATAAATTGTTAGTTTTATTATTATTGAAATTGATTTACAGTTAAGTAACTATCGTTTATTTTAACTGTTGTATTGGTTTTCTTATCTGAATTAGACTATTTATTATAATATATCTTTTTATTTTCATTTTTGTATTTTGATATTGTAAACAAATTAATAATTGAACACACATGTATTTAATATAAGATTTTTCTTAGTGGATACATAAATACTTACACTACTTTTTTCTTTGTTACTTTTGTGAATGTATGTAAATTTAAGAATTGGCGTAAATAGACTATATGGGTTTTGTATATATGATAACCTCATTATTATGTGTGATACATTTATTGTTTGTTTCTTTATCTATGATAGTCCATCGTGTAAACTTAAGCTTTATATAGATAGTACAACTTATTTTTAGATCATGCTTTGTATAGAGCTACTTAATTTTACCTCAATTCTTTATCATGTGCAATACAAACTTTGAAATTGTATTTTTACAGACAAATAATATACAAAAATTATGTGTAAAAATGTATGCAACAATTCTTAAATATACAAACATTAAAAAATTAAAACACAGCCATGTGAGGTCTTTTAAATATTGTATTTACATTACTTTATAATGTGTGTATTCTGAGCAAAATTGCTAAGTGCTTCCGTCACTTAAAGAACAAAATGTCTTACTGCATTGAACATCCATTTTTTTCAATAAATACTAGTAAAAGACAAAGTTATACTGTTAATACGCAAGAGTTATTTGAAGTCTCCTTTGAAGAATGTTAGGCGAAGTTTGAGTTTGATGCTGATTTCGGCAATTGCAGCAGTCCTGAATCTGAGATCATTCCCCAAAATAATGAAAATAAAATTCATGTAAAACTGTAAACGAAAATGCAAAACAACATTCACTTAGGAACATTAGACAAAAAATGATAATTCAACACATAACAAATCAAGATATTACTGAACAAAAAAAACGCTGCGAACACAAATTTGGTTGATACAAATTCCGCAACTTTGTTGTCAAAGAAGGCGAGACGTAATTAATACAGCANAGATTGAGGGGTATCAAGTTTAACATGGGGATGTTTTCTATCCAAGTGTCTTCTTAAGTTTGAAGTAGAACCTGTTTTATACACGAGTTCAATTTTGCAAATTTTACACACGGTCGTGCCCTTGTCCGAAATGTCCTTTCCGTTTTCGGATTTAAATCCGAAATACGCCAATACTGGCGAATCTAACCCCTTAGGAGCGTCTATAGTCTTCATTCCTCTTAACACACTTCGAAATTAACACACAAAGGTTAACAAAATACTTAAAATTCAATAGAAACATTAACATCGAAACACGAGATTAGCAACCGCCATATTACATTATTAAAACCGGAAGCGAGTTAGAAGGTCATAACGGTACATTTAAAAACGGCCAGAACAAAACGGCAGAGTTGATTGTACGCCGTTCTTTTGAACATATTGACCCGACCCGGTACCGTTTGCGACAACTTTGACCCGGAATCGCGGGTATTTTTTTGACCCGCGGGTTCGGGTATTTTCGGGTACCCGTTTGAGCACTACTGAAGGTACAATGCAAATATAAATATAAATAATTGACGTATGCTAACAAAACTTGAAACACCATAAATAATATATAATGGATTATTGTTTGCTTAATGTGACGTTACACTCGATTTTTAAATTATCTTTTTCTAAATGTGTGTATATTGCTGTTCTTTAGTGAAATTATTGACTCGAAAAAACAACAACTTATAATTATTATAATAATTGAAAGAGATTACATTAACCTTTGCCATTATCTCTTAATGCTTTGATGTGTTCGTCATAGACGGAAACTGTATGGTGCCATTCAGTAGCTTTTAGTAACATAAATTGTTAGTTTTATTATTATTGAAATCGATTAACTGTTTAGTAACTATCGTTTGTTTTAACTGTTGTATTGGTTTTCTTATCTGAATTAGACTATTTATTATAATATTTTTTCTTAGTGGATACATAAATACTTACACTACTTTTTTCTTTGTTACTTTTGTGAATGTATGTAAATTTAAGAATTGGCGTAAATAGACTATATATGTTTTGTATATATGATAACCTCATTATTATGTGTGATACATTTATTGTTTGTTTCTTTATCTATGATAATCCATCGTGTAAACTTAAGCTTTATATAGATAGTACAACCTATTTTTAGATCATGCTTTGTATAGAGCTACTTAATTTTACCTCAATTCTTTATCATGTGCAATACAAACTTTGAAATTGTATTTTTACAGACAAATAATATATAAAAATTATGTGTAAAAATGTATGCAACAATTCTTAAATATACAAAAATTAAAAAAATAAAACACAGCCATGTGAGGCCTTTTAAATATTGTATTTACATTACTTTATAACGTGTATATTCTAGACAAAATTGCTAAGTGCTTCCGTCACTTAAAGAACAAAATGTCTTACTGCATTGAACATCCTTTTTTTCAATAAATACTAGTAAAAGACAAAGTTATACTGATAATACGCAAGAGTTATTTGAAGTCTCCTTTGAAGAATGTTAGGCAAAGTTTGAGTTTGATGCTGATTAGAATGATTAGAATGAATTGCATTGGACAGCATATTATAAAAATCACATAGATATGACCGACTTATTATTTTGACGGAAATTTGAAAGCAAGTATGACATTTCGAATGTTATTATTAATTCCTTTCTTCTTTCCACAACTATATTGTATCGACGTTTACCCAAATGTTTTAGAAGTTATCAATAAATAAAGATAAAAATCTAGGTCACCAGGGTCTTTTTTCAACTTCTTTTAGTACAATAAACTGAACACATCACAGTCAAACAGTATAAGTGCTTAATTGCAAAACAGAAAATAATGATAAAAAAAATCACTAAATACGTTTCAGGTCCTGTCTTTTTTTCACTAGTTAAATAAGTCACATAAACGACGCAAAATAAACAACAAACATTTGGATCGGAAGAGCTTAATAGCAGAGCATGCTTTCGACCAGCCTCTTTAAATGGTATACTTGCACATCCATGCTTTTACTAAAATCTGAACACAAGAGCGCATGTGGTTTTTCCATCAGATTATTCAAACAGAAATAACTACGCGAATGCAAATCAATAATATGAGCATACATCCATTCGCTCCATGCCTGATAATTGTCCAGATGTTTCAGAGCGTCGTGGATGAATTATTTTAATATATTTACACATTCACTCTTAATTTCTGTAGAAAAATCAACGAGTTCATTTTGCATAACCCGTAAGCCGGCGATACCGCCTTCGAAGGCGGAGCTTCTAAATCGGACCAATGATTTCAAGACGCTGACGGGTAGTTATACAGTGCCCAGTACCGTGACCGCACTATTTTTGTAAATATAGTAACACACATGAATACACATTACCCGTTTGTTTACTTTTGTTTCTTTGATGTTTCATTTAAAACAAAAGCAAAATTGAAGAACAAATATAGAGAATACTAGGTCGGTGCCGAATAAAGCGAAGTTAATGTTGCGAGGCTTAGAAAATCTGAACTACGAGCCTTGGCGAGTGGTTCAGATTTTCGGGCCGAGCAAAATAAACTCGCTTTATTCGGCGACGACCTAATATTCAATTTATTCCATCAATTGTCTTAGTCGTCATTTTTTTCTTTAAAAATATATTACCGAACCATATCTCGTGTGACGTCATTTTGGTGACGAAACATTTTACGAAAACAATATGGACGTGGTGGTTTTTTAACAGTAAAATATTTGTCTAAGCATCGAACGAATCCAAAACGTATTTCGGATTGTGTGCTTGTCATGCATAACACCTTAAGAACAGACACTGGAAGTGTATATCTTTGTAACTTTATTGTTATTAGCATTGGATAAAAGTTGCCATTGAGGTAAGCGTGCCGTTTATACTAAATTTAGTTTTTTCTATTACTCCTGTCAAAGCTTAAATAATGGCATTAATCTATTCTACAGCACAGTTTCAGCTGCAATCGATATTTTAATTATCCAAATAATGTGCTACGTTTAATTATCATTAATAGTAAAACTTGAGAATTGCTTTTCTTCGCACAGGAATAATGCATAACACAACCTTAAGGGGCGGGTAGTAGCTGTTCCCGAAACTAAGATTACAACAGGTGTTGCCACCCTAAAAGCATACAATTCTGAGTTGTTTTTATGCTCGGATATGTTTTTATTGTTTCAAATCAAAGGACAAATATAAATATAAGGATTGATTCTTATTTTTTCCGGCTTTTATGCAGTATGAACGTTCAGGGCGAGTATTAAAAATTTACCGAGAAGCGCTAGCGCGCTTCACGGAATTTTCAAAACTCGCCCTGAGCGTTCATACTGCATAAAAGCCCGAAAAATAAGAATCAATCCTCAAGCAAGTATAAAGAAAATATTCTCAAACACGACTATATGAAGTTCAAATTGATTTCTACAGCCGTTTTTTTGTAAATTAAATTATAAAAGTAAGATGCGCGATTGATTGTTTAGCATAATAGTTGATGTACATAAATAAATTCAATTGTATATCTCCATATAATCTTAATTGCATGGCATGTTAACATATATGATAATTCACACACAGCATGTTTAACTTAATGCTATGGAAAGTTTTTATTTTGAAACAAACTAACCTGCAAAACACATGTCTTCAATAAATACAATAAATACAAATCGACTGTTTTTCACTTAATACAGGGTATGACCTGTCGTTCTAATCACGCAATACAAAATTGTTTGTGTAGTCTTTCGTATGATGCCTTATTCTAGTTGTGAACTTTATAGACACGCAATGTATTTTCCTTGTTCTTGCCTTGTTGTGATTTCCTTATTGAAAAGCATCTCGTTTTGTATTCTTACACAAAGAAATTCATACACTTCTTGCGAAATCGGTGTTACAGTAAAATTGCGTGAAACTAATTTTCTGCGTAGGTCCTTAATGTACACTATAATGCAGGTCATATCTCAGTAGGTATCAGAGTGAAGTGGGGAAATTGGTATTGGTGCAAAAGTGAAAATGTACATTTGATTCTTTAAATTATACATGTGCTATAAACATCGAATTAAAATAAATTACATTACAATCATATTATATTACTGCACAGGTCTTAATAAAGAGAAACAATCCTTTTTATGACAATTTGGCTGTGTTTTGTTTAAAATTAGACATTGAATATAAATACAATGCGCATGCATAATTGTATAAACATGCAAGAAAACGACCCATTAAAAGTCTTTAGTCCGTATTCCTGTCGACCTTACACGAAGAGGAATATAAACTGATTTAATATAATACAGAATTGATCACAAAATGGAAAGACGTTTACTTATCGTACACTTGTCATGCTTTGGCATTTCATTACTTTTTTAAGATCGTCTCTGAACGACTTGCTCATTAACGTGTATATGAAAGGGTTGGTTATATTGAAGACGAAATGGCTATACAAGATGAATAAATTGAAGGGCACAACTTTTAAATTAATTAAAAATGTTGGAAGAAAAGAAAGAATAAAAACTATTGTGACAACAAACAACATAATCGAGGTCCGAATGTCAGCAATAAATATCTCCATGTTTATGGTGTTCTCACGGCGATTCAATCTTGCAGTTGGACGCATCGGCTGCACATCCGGCAAACACTCATTTTCGCCCTCGGTCGCTTCGCCGTTGTCAATGCTGTTCGAACTCCGGTGTATGTTGTGGGGATCCACGTGTGTGACCGCCATGACATGTGTTTCCCCGTTTTCAATCTGAAAAGTGATTGCAATCTGTTCAATATAACATAATTATTTACTGGTGAACATCGTTCCGTTTATTTTTCATTTAGTTAAATTGGTTTCAACACCCATCGCAATTCGGTTATCTCATCTATGTTATGTTTATAATTAATATTGTTTTACAAGAATTTGCGATCATTGTGTTGGCTTATGGTAACTTCCGTCTAAGACTAGCAGATAGTTACAATAATACATGGTTATTATTAATACTTTTCTGGTAAACGTATATACTGATAAACATACATATTTATTATTTGGTAGGCTATATGATATGTGTATCCGCAATATTTCATTGAATATGTGATAATGTTTATTTCGTTTAAATGTATTCACTACCTCAAAAAAACACGATGATAACATTTTGTCATTAAATCAAATGGTATACCAAAAATGAAGCTGGTATATTACTGTAATTGCTAGTGAAATTGGGACAATAAGTAATGTAAGAAATATCAATTAAATAACTAAAAAACAAGTAGCTTTAGGATAATATAACTGTGTATCCTGGCAACATGGTTGTAATCCGGATGCCCATATTTGGAAAACAAAAACCATCGAGCAATGCTGATCAATTTAACCAAACAGTGATAATTGCATTCACATAATAACGGTTGATACCCTTTAAGAATTTGAAAGGCAGTACAGTGTGTCCAATTTCTGTAGCCCATTGCTGATTTAGTTTATATTTTGCATAGCTTACCCGAGATGGATAAAGGCTGGATCGTCTCAACCTGCTTAGCTTTGCTCTGTGGTTATGTAGTGATCTACAAATAATCGAATATAGCACGAACAAAACGATCAACGAAAGCAAATACGTTCCGATTATTACACGCACAAATGCGTCCTGAAATCCTTTATTAAAGTAAATATAAATTGTCCGGCAAACGTTTTCAGAGATGACGTATTCGTTTTCGTAGTAAATAGTTTCGTTTGATAAATTTACGTCATTCGACACTTTCTCGTTGACATTGTCGGGTGAATTTCCGTGGGTCCCGATTGACATCGCGTATATAATCGCAAACATTGAGGAAAACACGAAGACACAAACCAATAATAGCTTTGCACGAAAGATATTAACAACTTGTCTGAACGGATGGCATATTTTAAAATATCTGTCAACAGCTATAGCGACAATTATAAATGTTGAAAAAAAGGCGCTGACATCTATTAAGAACGAGTACATTTTACACGCAATGTCGTATTCCAATTCGTTGTGTAGATACACTCTTGCAATAGCAAATGGCACAACACACAGACACGTAAATAAATCTGTACCCGCGAGACTCATAATGAATATTCGGGCGGTAGATTTCTTCTTCTCGTTGAAATAAATATAAAACACAATCGAATTTCCAATTGTTCCAAGTACAGAAAACACAGAAAGTATGAACATAACTTTGATTATCAAAGCGTCCTCCATTTTGTGCGATGTTTACGAATCTTCCGTTAGTCATAGAGACGCAGTTTTGCCGTTTAATGCACAAAACAAAGCATCCGAAAACGATGTAAATACATCAAGGTGATTACATTGAACTTGAAATCTGGAAAAATAACAAGAAATCATGTTAAAACGCATTTTAGAACAGAACAGAACAGAAAGTTCATTCATATAACTTGAACAAGTATAGTTCATCCTTATATATACAAAACTGACAATATATTAGCAGTAAGCACATGTATAACATAGTATATAACAAGATGTAAAATGTACTACGGCCATTATATTAATCCACGTTTGCATGCAATGCCTCAGTTCTCATTTTTATTTGTTTTTTGCAATATATCGAGAGTTAATTTAGAACTTAGTGTTAGTATTGTTAACAAAAGTATAATGCATTCATACCAGGTCGGTTATAATAGAATGTGTCGATATACATTCTTCTAATATCGGTTTAAAGAGGACATACAATTACAAAATAATACTTGTCTTCGATATCATTTGAGCTATATATATATCATGTATTTGCAAATTGTTTTTACATGTTAATGCAATATGACATTACTGCATCTATGGGTATGGGTAAAAGGTTCGAAATTTGTATGGAAATTTGTATAAATAAAAACGTGTTGCTAGACACATATTCGCCGTTATGTTTTTTGAATGTGAGAACTTCATATAGTGATTTATCATTACTTGACATTTTCCGATGGTGGTATGCATATACGTATATGGACAGGTCTGTATATATACATACATGTCGTCTGAAAAAACATGCATACATGTCGATGATCATATTGTATTGTACACATATACAAATGCTGTGTTTTATGAGAGAAAATGAAATATGAATAATCAAGAACGCTTTATAATCGCATGGGCGAATTTGTTTTAAAGATATAAATATTAAGTTGCTTACCGGGTGAAAAGATACGTCTTCTTTTTACAAAAATCCCGAAAAGGAAGCCTTTTTGACAACGTTTCCAGAGCGCGTAGCAGCACGGACGTCTATTCGCAGCGTACTGAACAATGGTTATCAATGGTACATAATGTCACTGGCTGTGGTTATGCGAATCGTTTGTTTAAACGATTACTCTTTCAAACAATGCCCTATTTTCTTCCCTTTAATCTAATGAAAGGTTGATCAAAATTTATACAACATGATACACGTCTGCATATTTTCTTCCACGGAACTCATTCCTGCTATTTGCGCTATGAGCTAACAGTTACGCTGTATATATTCAGAATGCTCAACATAATAAGTGCGTCGACATTCATGGGATTTTGCCGCGTGATATGGAATTTACTGTAGAGACATCAGAAAAAATCTAGGCCGCGGAAAACACTTAAATGTCAACCATCCCTAGCGGGTAATCAGGTATAACTATTAAATTGAAAACAATACTCAAAATTCATCACTAGCTCTTGTGACACACATGGGATACATTCGTCCTTAATAAATCTCCGATTTCGAGAAAATTATATTTGAGGTTGAAAGGTATAGTATTATTGCCAAGCTATTTTGAATGCATTTTAAATTCTGAGGACTGTTTACTACTTGGTTTTCTATTAAAATCATTCATTGGCAAAACTATTAATTTAAAAAGCATACACTTACCATAATGCTCACCCAGTATTATGTACAACATAACCTAATAATACCCACAGGGATGCTACATGTTACAGTGCCATAAACGACCGATGTTTTATTCGTTGATGTCACTCACTACTTCTCGTGGAATGGTACTGTATGGCTAATAGTTTCATGTTATTAAACACGGATTTTCAAACTTTGACGACAAGAAATAATCTAAGGCATCTAAGAAAACAAACATGACAGTTTTATTATTGAGTCGTGTGTACTTGAAAACGAATTGCGACTATAGGGATGAAAGTTACAAACAATTTAACAAGCACGTGAACTTGCGCATCTCAATACTTTGGTTTTGATCTATTTGTAGAACCCGGAGCAATTGCCCTTTTATCATAAAACACAACATAATTTTGTCCGGCCTAACTTAAAACATATTACTACACGAGGAGTTAAACCTTGCAAACATAATAAACAGCACATAAACTTGCGAACTTACATATTTTGATTCGTTTATCTTTTTTGCCATAAAGTTTTTAAAAAAGACTTTTTGATATTTTTCTGAAAGGGTAGGTCAGAGGAGGGAAGGAAAGTTTAATTTAACAAATTGTTATTTTGTTAATATATTACTGTACTCCTGGATATCAGGTTTTTTTCCAAAGTTTGGTAGAAGCTCTTGCAATTTCGTTTTTAATATATTTAGCGCTCATAAGTCGGGGGTAATCTAATAAATGGAACGTTGCGCGTGAATCGAGTGACACGTTTGGTATGATGCTAAAAGTCCCTGGAAAATTACAATATTATAAAAAGTAGCCAATTTGACGTCACATTGAGGCACAACCGACAATTTACGTCATGAGCGTTTTTACTTAAAAACAAGCTAATAATTGTGTTAATGAAATTCTAAAACACATATATCGTTATTATTGGCCAGAATTGCTTTTTAAAATATCAGTCGTTATTGTTCATTATCGAGTAAAGTATACATCTTATAAGGTCGTAATGCAACTTCAATGTTGTTATATTTTCAGCCTTCAGAGGCTGGTAGTGGTTATTTTCATTATTTTTTGATGATAGAAATGCAATACTGCTGCAGCTTCTGGAGTTTCACTTCTTTATATTGGTCGAATAGCGCAGAAAATGTAATTATTGGTTTCTATTTTGATCTCAATAAATGTGGTATGTGTGGATTGATCGAAAACGATTGTGATAAAAAACACAACATTACCTACGATTATGTATTCAAAATTCAATAGAAACAGGTTTTTTTTCGTGATATAGCAGCTATGTTCATATACCAGACAGCAAAAAGAATTAAAAATAAATTGTTTTTAAAACCTTTTTTTGTTTGGTGGAACTTTGGTGCTGGCGGGTACAAACATTTATTAATCAAAAACACTCACCTTATCAGATTTGTTGGCGCTTTTCAATAATGCAGAAAGATTTCAGTCGTACATGTAGCCATATCTGTGCTGTGTTATCTGTGCTGTGTTAAGCACAGTCTTATATACACGGTGCCTATACCACGTGACTTTTTTAAGATCTGTGTTGGGAGAATAACGTGCGACCCAGATAACATTTTTAAGAATGAAAGATGACATTTTTGATGTAATAATATAATAATACTTATAACATGATATTATACATCTGTTCACAAAGTTTTATATTTAGTAGAAACGTAGGTTTGTGATTTTTAAGAATAAAAAGGGCCATATTTTATGTACTTGATCACATCAGCTCGATTTCAGCTAGGATAGAAATCGGATTCATTTACTTGTGAATCGCGGGCAGACCCGAAAGGGTCAGGCCGCCCTCCGTATGTTAAATTATTGGACTCGAACACTTGATGAATTTGAAAATTACTGAATGTATCCTATGAATTGGAATATTTTGTGGACTTATTAAATACCAGAATAAAATCTTAATGAAAACTTCATCGGACTTGTGTATGCGTTGTCATTCATCGGACTATGTTACAAAACATTTTTAAATTCTATTTGTCGACGTTGAAGTATGACATTGGCTTGAACGACCTCTAGTTCATGTGCGTAACTTATCGATAATATAGTATCGTAATGGTGCCGTGTTATTTTAAAATTATACAATCTATGTAGAAGGTATATCAAATATAAGCCCTTACGAGCTATATGTAGACAATTTGACTTTCAAATGTGACATTGGCATTAAAATAACCAACAGCAAATCAATACTAAAAAAAACTTAATAACATTGATATAATTTGTGACAACAAAACTCTTTGAGTTTGAAATGAGTTGAAGACACTTGTACAGGAGCAGAGCATGGGTTATGTTTCGGTTTTATTTCCGACGATATAGTTACGGAATCCTTAGTGTATATAGGCCCGTTTTCTTTGGCTGAGGAACGCCCCAATTACTTAATTGATGTGTTGTAAATGTTGATGGAGACACAAGTGGCAACCTTATGGAGTCGACAGGTTGCGTGCAATGCATGTGTCCCTTGCTCTATTTTTAATGTCATACTTAAAGGTCCATTATCAAGTTACGTACATGATACAGGTTTTTCAAACTGTAACTTCATGATTTAAACAACAATTTTGGAAGAATATTGCTCACATGTAAAGGATTAATGCCTCTTTACCGAGCTAAAATAATAACAAAACGAATTACATTGTTTACAACGGTCGCGACAGGTTTATTCCATTTTATATTAGTGTATTGTATATGCAATTGTTCAGTGGTATCGTATTGTTCAGAAACGTAAGGATATATTTAATTTGCCGGTGATATCTTCATTCATATCACAACATGACGACTCGTAATTTTTTATTATACACAATTAATAAAGGTCAATTGCAGATATTGATTGTTTTTTAATGTTTATTTAATTTGTTATATAGGTTCTACTACCTTTGTTTCGTTAAGGATCCCTAGCCGAAATAGAACAAGCTTGTGCCACGCCACTTCAAAAACGGTATTACGATTCTAACGAAATATAACTTCTTATTTAGCCCGCACATCGGTATCGCCATCATAGCTATTAATCGAAATAGCGTCAGTAGCTAAGTGAAAAGAAGCCCATGTGTATTTGACACAGAAAATATGTAGCACCCTTTGACTTCAATTTGTCCATGTTGAATCTCTTTCACACTTGTACTTCGGCATACTTCGGTCGGATTTGATAAACCTACTACTGGACACTCTCTGATAAGAATATTTTCAAATTCGGTTCAATATTTGTATGATGCATTAACATGTATATAAATAAAGTATATAACAAAACAACAACACTTACACATATTATATATGTAATAGACGAATAAGTCAACATTGAATAAAAAGTTTGCCAAACACGTAATAAGACAACAGATGCTAACGAATTGTTTTTTCCCCGCAAACAGATGTTGTGTGCATTCATTTATCTTTTTTAAATAATAATATATAGCCTATAAATTGAAGTATTTTGTCTCATGACAGCAAAACACAATGTTTTCAAATATACTTGTGTCCAATGTCTAATACAAATTATGAACACTTTTAAATGGTAAAGGAACACATCATAATAACATTTCGGTTTGAGTATAGCGATCATCATTATAGAAATGGTTAATGAATTAATAATGTTTTAGCCCGAGTAAACGAATTTCAGCATCCAATCAGTCCATAACATGGATAATTGTGTTTTCCGCCCTTGGGTCGTTTGCGATCAGAACCGGACCTGAAATGAAAATGTATTCATATACATATTAGCGCTATGGTATTTCAAGGCTCACATTAAAATCGCCACAAAAACAAAGAACTGGTAGTGGTAGTGGCTATGAAGTGGAAGTTGAAGTGACAGTGGCGGCGGCGGCAGCAGCAGTAGCAGTAGCTGTTGCTGCTTTTACTGCTGTTGTTGCTTCTATTGTTGGTGTTGTTGTTGCTGTTGCTGCTGCTGCTGCTGTTGCTTCTGTTGCTGCAGTTGCTGCTGTTGTTGTTGTTGTTGTTGTTGTTGCTGTTGTTTCTGTTGTTGCAATTGATGTTGTTGGTGTTGTTGTTGTTTTTCCTTTAATGTGAACTATTAGTAGTAGAAATCGTAGTTGTAACAAATGCAGTAAGAGTAATGTAAAAGGTATACAAACCTTTTTACTTTATTCACACACCTGAGACATCTGTTGTCAACACGCTTATTTTTGAGGTCTTTTTTCAACTGAAAATGTGATCGTTTAAATTTCAGACATCCCTTTTTTATTTATTGCCACATTTTATTTAGAGCGTGAAGGAGTTTGTAAAAGAGAAATGTACGGACTTTTTATTGATTTCCTAAAGCCCCTATAACGCTCAAAATAAACGGAATATAAACGGAAATTGCGTAATTATTTAATGTATTTGTGTGTGGCACAATATATTCCATTTTACTTTCCCGCAACGATATCGATTTATACGACACGCGAACACTAAAATGGGACATAAACATATGTTGAATATATTGTAACACAAACAAACCCTGATTGTCAATGTGGTAACTTCATTTTACGAAATATTTGAGTGTTATAGAGGTTTTAATTCAGAGAAACAACATAAAGTATGCAAGTTAAAAAAAAAGTGTAAGTTATTTTTATTACATGTTGTTCAACGGAACAAATGATTCTGATACATTTTACAAGTAAGGCATTGAATAGTCATTGTTTTTGGATGAAGTTAGTTCAATTAATTACTTCTATGCTTTTAGTACCTAATGTACCTATTAAAAACGCTCAAATTTAACTATACAAAAAATCAAGAAAGAATCATGTGTTATGTATATTTGAGAACCATGTTCAACCCGCTGTGTGAGTGGCGAGTAACATTTGGTGAGGTTCAAACCATATCGCAATGTTGCCCTGTTAGGATAGCGTCAATGCACGGGCCATTGTCAAACGGTATATGTAATCCTTAGGCAATATGCCAACAGGAATGATTGTTCGAGTAGAAAAATAAATAACCAACACAGAAACCGAAATTCGTTTCAAGAGCTGCCCTCACCAAACATTAAGAAACAAGCTATGCAAAATACCACACACCACTAAATAAACTTGAATGGTGCAAAATACTAAACAGTAGCGAACAGTATCAAGTTAAAATGCAATATTTTTGTTAATTAAATCCTTTCCGCTTTCACATGTTAAGGTCCTCAAGATAAAACGGATATGCTACCTGTGTATAAATAACGCGCCTGATTTTTTTTCTTATATTTATACTTGATTAATATTAATCAAGTGTTAAAAAACACATATCAGTATGTATTCGTGTGATACTTTTTTGACGATTTACTTATACTCATGTCATCATCAAGTCGACTGTTAATATATCAAAGGATAAAGGTCAGTGTCAAGTTACCATTGCAATTATTTTTGTGTTTCGAATTCATAACGATTGTTACCTCTCCAAATAAACAATGAATTTTCTTCAGCAACCGAACTTCTGTCTGTATGTCTGCAAAATAATAAGAACTTATTTCTTACACTAACGGCTTTATGCCCCTTGGTATGAATTAATTTATCATCGAATACAATTAAAAAATAACACTCCGCGGCTAGCATCAAAATAGCCCAATAATTCTCAATTTTGTTTTCTGTTATTTTGATTAAGAAGCATACACATCAATTGCGTAAATTTACAATCCTTTTCAAAAATAGTAATGAATCTAACTATAACAACCGACGACATAACACTATGCTTCTGTCTATGATGGAAAACGAAGTAGTTTTATAGTATAGTTTTAAAGTACAGAAATAAACCAGAATTCCATAAAGTAAAGGTATAAAGCTTGTTATCCTTCAGGACCTTACTGATTACAATAGTACAACGTTACTTTAAACATAATGTTGTACTAAATACATAGATGAATATTTTAAGTTATAATAACACAATTAAGTTATTAAATATCAGCGTCATCTTATATTTAAATGAATATTTATCGTGGCTTTCAAAGGTATTTGGTTGAGACTGCTTCTGGTCCCATCAAAACGATATTACGACAATTACCGTCTTAGTTTGAGTTTTGAGTTTAGCATTTAGCAGAAACAGGGCATACATTCAGCTTTACAAGGCGGTAGAATATTTGACAAAGTTAACAATAACTGTTCATATAAAGTTAATATGGGGTATAGGTAACGTATATGACGAAGCTGCTGCATGCATCCAGCTAGCAGTAATATTAGAGCGTGAGGACTTCCATCCCTTATCCCTAACTTCGCAGTAATCAGACATAGAAATAAAATGTAAACCACTTTCATGAGTTGTCATTGAGCAACGTAATTGATGGGGGAAAATGGTCTGGAAAACACTATGGCAACTAATTGATCGCTCAAAAAAGAATTTGTAATGGAAATTTACGTTTGAACCAAAATGACCAGTTCCAATATCTGTTCTGTTTAACCAATACCCTCCAAACATTGCCTTCTAGACATCTTGGTCCAATAAGACTGAGGAAAACTCAAACCAAGAATAAGTTTATGCTTTTTATTTTCGCAATTAATATTACCTCTTGTTTATGATAAATTTAAATTTTAAAATGTGGTCCCTACTCAGGAAAATAGTGAGGACAAAGATCCAATATTTTTTTAAGTGTTTTATCACTTATCTTTAAATACAGCCTACTATTGTTAGGGACTTAAAGATTTTCGAAACAAAATTGTATGTTCGATTGTCACTATGTTAGATAAACCAACATTTCGCTATTATTCAATATGTAATTTATTCCACGTTCTAAAATGATATAAGGGAGACTTATTGATATCAACTTAAACAATGATCGTTGTACTTAAATAACAAATGGATAATGCTCTTGCAATTGTTATAGCTGCAAAGTTTAATGCAAAACTCAGAATCAAATATGCGAATTAACAACGAAATAAACAAGAGGGCCATGGGCCCTAAGGCGCTCACCTGAGACCCGAAGGAACTAAACTATTCTGGGAAGGTGGAGTTCAAAAAATAAAAGTACTTCATGAAACCTAAATATTTTCATAAGGTTCACAAGAAGAAATTCGCTCGCCCCTGGAAACCATGCTCTTCAAAGCACCGGATCCATTTTCAAAATTAATCAATATATTATAAAAACATATGTTCTCAGCATGTTTCGTTAAGATTGAACTTAAATGTGACGTGTGTATGATACCAATGCAAAATTGCTGCAGCTTCTGGAGTTTCACTTCTTTATATTATAGAGAGTTCACAATGTTTCACGATAGCAATAAAAAGAAATCTGCCACCCACATCAGGACCTTGATTTTAAACAAACTGTAACTATTTTCAGACCCATCTTGCAATGATATTTCCAATTAAAACAACAATCAACCCTATTAAAAACACAAATCTTTTTATAATCACACCAAATCTACCAACCTCATCCATAAACTGTGTGCCATAACAATTTGTGTTCCACTCTTATCAGTCTTAAGGTCTTTGATGTGAGTTCCCAGCTGGGGCCTATTTCTTAGGAATAAGGGCATTTAAGCTGCAAGCCTGTTAATCACATTACCATTTCAAAAGGCATCAATGAAAACTACTGTACCAGAACAATTCCGGCACAGTCAATAGAGAATTAATTAGTTGCTGATAAGCAGGTGGATGAATGGGATCATTGGAAAAATAAGAGTGTATTCCTGACAAGCCATGCATTCATGATGGGAGGTCAAACACAATTCATGTTATATACAGTTGTTTCTCCCCTAGGTAATTTTCTGTGAAATCAATATTACTACTTTAAATTTTGAGAATATTTAATAAAGATTTTTCAAATGAAATAAATATGTTTGTTGCACTTCATTCCCCAACCAACATCATCATAATAATCCTCTTCAGAAAGGAACAAAAATAAATTAAAAAAATGTTGGCAATTTAGCTGTATATCTTATCTGCAGAATTAATATTCAGGTGACTGCATGGAGATCATGAATATCATAATATGCATAAATTTCATGCAACGTGTACATTGGTTATTTCTTAGTAGAGTGTAAATAAAGTAACACTATAAAGCCATGTTTTTCAACAGACCATAACCATAAAGGAACTCGGCCTAGATATCGTAACAAGATATCCATAAAACCAATGCTTTTACCAAGTTTCATGATGAATGGACAAAAAAATGTGACTTCTAGAGTGTTCACAAGCTTTTTGTACTAAATATATATAAGGAAAATTACCCCCTACCCCTGGCGGCCATGTTTTATTTACCGATCCGAACCATTTTCAAACTCAACCGTCGTATCCAGGAATCAAATGTTCTGACCAAATACCATGAAGATTGGGCAAAAATGTGTTTTCTAGACTGTTCACATGTTTTCACTATATACATATAGAGAAAACTGTCCCACTCCCTGGCGGCCATGTTTTTTCACTGATCACGACCATTGTCAAACTCGTCCGAGATATCAACAAAACCAATTTCATGATGATTAGGCAAAAAATGTGACTCCTAGAGTGTTCACAAGCTTTTTTACTATATGAATATAAGGAAAAAGAGTGCCAAACTGTCACAAGATACGACCGTTTGAAGGTTTTGAACTAGACCTAGATATCATCTAGACACAACTTCTGACCAAATTTGGTGAAGATCGGATGAAAACTACTTCAATTAGAAAGCGGACACCATGCTTAATGCTTGAAATGCACTAAGTGACCTCGTGACCTAGTTTTTAACCCGGCATGACCAATATTTAAACTTGACCTAAATATCATTTAGACACAACTTCTGACCAAATTTGGTGAAGATCGGATGAAAACTACTTCAATTAGAGAGCGGACACCATGCTAAATGCTTGAAATGCACTAAGTGACCTCGTGACCTATTTTTTGACCCGGCATGACCCTTATTTGAACTTGATCTACATATCATTTAGACATAACTTCTGACCAAGTTTGATGAAGATCGGATAAAAACTATTTGATATAGAGAGCGGACACCATGCTAAATGCTTGAAATGCACTAATGGACCCCGTGACCAAGTTTTTGAACCGGCATGACCCATATTCGCACTTGACCTAGATATTGTCAAGATACAACTTCTGACCAAGTTTTGTGAAGATCGAATGAAAACTATATGAATTAGAGAGCGGACACTGCTGTGGACGCNCCCCCCCCCCCCGTGGCCGCCATGTTTTTTTACCGATCCGAACCATTTTCAAACTCAACTGTCGTATCCAGAAAACAAATGTTCTGACCAAAGTTCATGAAGATTGGGCACAAAAATGTGTCTTCTAGACTGTTCACATGTTTTCACTATATACATATAGAGAAAACTGCCCCAACCCCTGGCGGCCATGTTTTTCAAATGATCACGACCATTTTCGAACTCGTCCGAGATATCCACAAAACTAATGTTTCGAGAAAATTTCATGATGATTAGGCAAAAAATGTGACATTTAGAGTGTTCACAAGCTTTTTTTTACTATGTAAATATAAGGAAAATGACACCCCC
>VMBQ01011686.1:0-12627 GCA_007657795.1 Dreissena rostriformis | reverse complement strand
TTTTTGTTTACCATGTTTAAAAAAAAGAATATTTTGGGGTGGGGGAGGAGAGGGGGAATAATGAGAATAAGAAAAAAAATGGGGCAGGGGGAATTTTCTGGGGTGGGGCGTGTGGGATGGTTTGGGTGAAGTCCATTGTGGTATGTCAGGTGCATGTTGTTTTGTCAAAGTATGAATCAAATCTGATCCTAAATAAAGAAGTTATGGCAATTTAAGCAGCATTTATTAATTTGATCTTGAGATTCAAGGTTAAAGGTCAAGGTCAAATTCAACTTGCCAGGTACAGTACCCTCATGATAGTAAGAAAGGATTTGAAGTTTGAAAGCAATAGCCTTGATACTTTGGAAGTAAAGTGGATGTAAACACAAAATTTAATAAAATATTCAAAGTTACTTAGTGGAAAAAGGGCCATAACTCTTACCAAATGCTTGTTTCAGTTGTCTGCTTTTGTTTATAGATTGGGGTCATGTTGGTAAAGATGTATGCAAAATTAAATGCAATATGTCAAGGGACATAGAAAATATTTGAGGTGGTCTGCAAACTTTAACAAAGATTTATCAATAATATGCATATTCTAAGTGGAAAAAGGGGCCATAATTCTTACAAAATGCTTGTTACAGTTGTCTGCTTTTGTTTATAGATTGGGGTTATGTTGGTAAAGAAGTATGCAAAATATGAATGCAATATGTCAAGGGATATAGAAAATATTTGAGGTGGTACGCAAACTTTTACAAATATTTATCAATAATATGCATATTCTAAGTGGAACAAGAGATGTGTTTGTCAGAATCACAATGCCCCCTACTGCACCGCTTTGAAATAAAATTTCCATGTTTTGACTTAAAGTTCCATATTTTGACCTTAAAGTTCCATATTTTGACCTTAAGTTTTGGGACAGACAGACAGAATGACAGACAGGCCAAAATCAATATACCCCCTCTTCTTCGAAGAAGGGGGCATAAAAAGGGGCAACAATTCTTACAAAATGCTTGTTACAGTTGTCTGCTCTTGTTTATAGATTTGGGTCATGTTGGTAAAGAAGTATGCACAATATAAAAGCAATATGTCAAGGGACATAGAAAATATTTGAGGTGGTACGCAAACTTTAACATTCCAACGCTCATGCTAACGCTCATGCCGTGGTGAGTAGGATAGCTCCACTATATATATATATATATAATCCTACTAACCACGGCAAGAGCGTATATATATATATAAATATATATATATATATAAATATATAAATAGGGGCATGTTGCAGTAAATTCAAAAAGGGCATTTTAACGAGCAGTTTGTGCAAAAAAGGGCAGACATACGCGTGGTACCTTTTAAGCTATGAAAGTACTGTTATAGATAATTACTCATCAATGATAACGGCTATGGGTATACTTGTATAGGTTATTCATACTTATTAATTATAAAGTGATTACAACATTTATCATTAAGTTGAAGAGATGCATATCTTACTTTCGTGCATTTCTTACACATAGAAAAAGGTTTCTTTTTTTGAAGCCCATCATGTGTTGGCAGGAAAGTCTTATATATGAATTGACACGCATTATAATACACGGCCGCAATATTTCACACCTTTCAAGTCTTCAGCTAGATAGTCCGTATATTTGGTTTATCTACTTTGGTAAAGGTGTGTAAGTTAATTGCCATAGGTTAATACATAATTATTATTAAATCGAGTAATTTACCCTGAATATAAGATTAAACACGCACATGTTTTTGTCAGCTGTACGTGAATGCGTATGATAATTTAAAAAAATGAATCCCTATCGAACGCAGAAATTTGTGTTTGCATCGATCTAAGACAATGTTTCTTATGCGATGCGTATAAAGATTACTTTATTCTAATTGAGCCTGTTTTATACTCTCTCGCATATGCTTTGGAGCAGTCAGTAAGACCTACCCTTTAAATCGAGCACTGTAATAGATTAAATCTACTGGATTAATATAGTTGATTAGACCTTGATGTCTCTCGAGTAAATCAAGCACAGTCGGAGCGTCACAGACAATCATGGACGCTGATTTTGCGGACAAATTAGCTCATAAGGCAATAAAGATGTTATCAATAAGGGCGTGTGGCGAGTTTTGCCTTTGAAAAGGGCAGAGTGGTGAACCGGGAGGGCGGCGTGGCCCATCGCCACGCTAAAAGGGCCTGGGAAAAACACTTTATAATATATATATATATATATATTACTTACATGATCATCACTTTGAAGGGATTAATTCACAGCAGAATTTTATCAAGCAAATAAGCCATGGTTATAATTAATAGTCAATCTTTTGAAAAATGGTTTATTGTCATCATACTACAAAGTGTATCTTCATACCGGACTGTTCCTGTTGATTGAACTCCCACCAGTAACCTTTGGAAGGGTGATACCTGGAGAAGGATTTGGCTGCAAAACAACATCATCACATGAGCCGAGCTAAGGGAACCACGGGCTTAATGCATGTGGGTAAAGTGTGGTCCCAGATTAGCCTGTGCAGTCCGCACAGGCTAATCAGGGACGACACTTTCCGCTTTTATTGCATTTTTTGTTTAAAAGAACTCTCCTCAGCGAAAATCCAGTTTATGCAGAAAGTTTTGTCCCTGATGAGACTGTGCACAGGCTAATCTGGGACAACATTTTACGCACATGCATTAAGCCTAGTTCCCTCCAGAAGGAAGCTCAAATCATGATAACTTCTGAATTTTGAAAAAAAGGAATAAGCATTTATTTATTAGAGAGCTAACCCTTTGCATGCTGGGAAATTTGTCGTCTGCTAAAATGTCATCTGCTGAATTTCGAAAATTAGCATTTTCTTCGATTTTTTTTAAAGAATACCATCAGAATAGCAAACAGTTTGGATCCTGATGAGACGCCACGTTCTGTGGCGTCTCATCTGGATCCAAACTGTTTGCAAAGGCCTTTAAAATTCGGTTCCAGCGCTGAAAGAGTTAATAATGAAAATTGAAACTTTTCTCTCTTATATAAACATTTACAGAAAATAAAAAAAGTGTCCCACTCAATCACATACGTGGCATTGTAAATGGCCGGTCAATTTGTGTTCTCTCATTAATAAGGACATTTTTAATATCAACAATCAAAATAAAGTTATTTGTAAATGAGTGTTTGCAAGAATATGTTAGGCAACCAGCATCAATCATCATTAATATATAAGTTTTCTGAGAAAATAAGTTTTGGTAAAAAATGCAAAATTCATGCCAGAAAACTAAAGTAAATAATTAAAATGTTTAATCATTCTTATAAAGCACTAATGCAAGGTTATTTTGTCCAAAAATATTTTCCTTTCATGAATTGTGTTACAAGCAAACTGCCAATAGTTTTTACCTTCTTCAAATGCAGACTGGAGGTTGAATATTGTGTTTGTCTGTAATGAAACATACCAAAATGCAATATTATGACAGAAAAGAAAATAATATTAAATTCATTATTAAAGAACATCACATTTGTTTAGACATACAATGTGGATTATTTCTATTCATTAGCTACATGTATGAAGAAATATTCTGACAAATAACACTTTATAACATTAATCTGAATTTGAATAACTATTATTTACAGGTTACACATTTCTTGCAATCTTTGCTTGAATATAATTAGTACTGAGACGGAATGCAGCGTGCATTTTTCTGAGTTGAATGCAGAATTCACGTATTTCACATACCAGTCTAGAGTTCACATATTTCACATACCATACCAGTCTAGAGTTCACATATTTCACATACCATTCTAGAGTTCACGTATTTCACATACCATTCTAGAGTTGACGAAGGTACAGAGGTCAGGCGCCTGATGGACCACTCCTGCTATGATGTAGTAATCTGTCTGGGGGACCACTGGAATAGCAAACAGTCACACAAAATGAGATCCGTTAGTTTGTAGGAATTCCTCTGGCTTAGCTTTTTTCTGTACTCTTTACAATATTTCCTTTATATAGTGATAATGGAATTTTTTGTTTACCTTACTAATACTTAACCTATGCTAGCATGCATAGCTATTTTCAGTTGTCAAACAGTACTTAGTACACATACTTATGATCAGAGGCATGGGAGGATGGCAGTAAACAATATTTCAAGACTACTTCTCACACAAATTTGTACAGCCAACATTTGAAATACAGAGACGAAACAGCCAAACGCTCTAGGTGGCTCACCTGAGAACCTATGAACATCCTAGGTCGCTCACCTGACAACCTAAGTACATGTTCAAATTTAAGCAGCTTTTGTGATGTATATATAATAAATGTGTCTTATTATCTTGCTTTTTACCTAGAATCATTTTTGAACCCAGCTGACAAACCATTAGAACAAATGTTTTGATAGCTTTATGCTGATTGGACTATCAGACAAGCAAATCGATATATGCCTTCCGGCAAGCTACGGGCATCAAAATGATAGGGATAGAGCTGATTGATGTAATAAGCTTTTATTGATCAATCTTAGTCTACCATAGAAGTAGCCATCAGCTAAATGTGTAACACCTACCCTGTGTAGGAGACTGCCTGAACTGCTAAATGGGTAACACCTACCCTGTGTAGGAGA
This sequence comes from Dreissena rostriformis, assembly GCA_007657795.1. Taxonomy (NCBI): domain Eukaryota; kingdom Metazoa; phylum Mollusca; class Bivalvia; order Myida; family Dreissenidae; genus Dreissena; species Dreissena rostriformis. The sequence continues at coordinate 8,069 of VMBQ01011686.1, read as the reverse complement.
CTGCCTGAACTGCTTTCGGATGATGTAAAGGATAGGTTCCTGCACATGTAACAGCACATACTCTATACCAGTCATGTTGCTGTAACAAATAAGTATGGAACAATACTGAAGTTCAAATGATTTATTTTTAAAGAAGATATTTACAGTCATGTTACTGAAAAAAAAGTATTGAACAATACTTAAGTTCAAATCCATTTCTTTAAAAGAAGATATTACATGTAACAGTAATGTTGCTGAACAAAATAAGTATGAAACAATGCTGCAGTTCATATGATTTTCTTTCAAAAAAGATATGTAAAATAAGGTAGAAAAAAATCTTGAAAGATCAGAAAAGGTACAGGGTAGAACTACAAATAAGAAAGGCTAACGAAAATAAATGATGTTATAGTAACAAATACATTATCATATTTACACGAATCTCAGAAATGACCCTGGCGGGACTTCACCATATTTTTAAATTAACTTTCCACGTCCAAATCTACACTTACGCCAGTTGGTCCTGACTAAGCCGCTGCATCTTGATGAGCTCATTGTTGCACTGGCGGTCGTAGAACGGGTTGCTTCTCTCACTGAAGTAGTCCAGGATGTTGCCAGGGTTCAACACGGGGATCCAGGCTGTGTCGTGCCATGTCAAATTCAGACTGTTCTCTGATGTACATATGGAAATATAATTTTTTCTAATTTATAGTAATGCAAGCACAGATGTGTGTGACTTTCAGAATCATTTAGTATTAGCAAACATCAATACATGTAATGATTTCTTTCTAAGAAAAGAAAAGCTTAATTTTTCGTAGAACATCCCAACTTTGTGTATAATAAAGTAGATTAAATATATAAAAAAAAAAAAAAATATATTGCAATTTTGTTATTTGTGTGCGCTATGGTTTGGTGTATTTTAACATAAGCACTCCATAAACTTAAATAAGTTTTTGCTTCCTCACATGCATCAACCATATTGTACCCTCCCGGCGAAAAATGGCCAACCTCAATATTTACAAGTTTTCAGGAGAAGGAAAAAAAACTTCATATTTTTTTTTTAAATAACAGAATGAAGCTAAAACTTTGTATTATGACTTTTAAGATATCCCTACATGTGTCCTAATGTTTAAAGTGACGTTTGATTTTTTCTGTAATATATGAGAAAATTGTCTAACTCCAGCTTTTACAGCTCGAGTTAGACAATTTTCTCATATTTTTTACCTGTTTACATTTAGTTTGGAAATTTTCGTTCCAACCAATCGAACTTCGCCAAATCCTCAAATGGTATAACTTTGTAAGCCGATTGGATAGGACCTTGGAATTCTTCGCGGGAGAAGCGGGCCGTTTTCGCCATTGCGAACATGTCAAAACCCGTTTTCGTGCCGAAACTGAGAATTGCCATTTTTTGCAGGGAGGGGAGGATATGTATATTGTACTCCATTAATAAATTTAGTAATAAAAATATTGAAAAAGAAAACAGCATTCAAATTGAGCAATTTATTGCTATATGTACCATTGTTTACGTTGAACAAATAAATATTCCCCATTCCCTCCCAATGAAAATCTCAAGACAGAAAAGATCAATACAAAAAGCACACCATTGAAGGACGGGCTGGAATTGAAAACACAATTATAAACAATATTTACCAAATACTTTGTGGCAAAGTGATAAGAAAAGTATGGTTGGGTGCCCTCGTATAGAGAGGGTCCTTGTATTGATCCTTTTGTTCACATTAAGAACGAGGCTTTCGTTATGACGTCAATACGCAAGCGGCATGCGCTCTGAGAATTTTGTAGCATTAACCATACATGCCAGACGTCCCGATTTTGGCGGGACAGTCCTGCTTTTGGGCCCTTTGTCCCGGCATCCCGATATGAGACAATGTGTCCCGACATTCGTAAAAACGATGTAAAGTGTATAAGTTCCCAATAAAATTCGCTATTCAAGCTCTGTCTGGCTAAAACTAATGATTAACATTACTACGCTTGAAAATAAAAACAAACACAACCAAAATGAGGAAAAAAAAGGTATAATTGCATTTCAAAATCTTACTCAACTAAAATAATATAAATTTATTCATATTCAATACATTTTATTGGTTCTATTCTTTAAATTTACACATAAATTGCAAAGTGAAGCAGCAACTGCTTTAACACACTTTTATTTACTTGATTTATTAAAAAAAAAAGTTAACTTTCTCCCAATTATCAGAGAATGAAATTCTAGCATAAGAACAGAACTGTGCGGGCACATTGTGTCAGGTGATATACACATGTTCAGTGGGAATATGCTATCCCCATAGGACATTTATTTCAGGAAATCTTTAAATAGTTATATACATGTATCCTCGAGTGCCCAGTTTCGACGCATCTAAGCAGTCTGTTGAAGTTTTGTTGCTCAAAATAGGGATTAGGTCATTAATATTGTTATTTAATATCATATTTACCTTTTATTTACACAATTTAATTTCAATTGATTGTTTTATTAACCAAAAATTGTTGATAAAAGACATGAGCCAAGTCTAGTGTTACAGCAGCCATCTTGTTGAAAGTGCCTGGTAACAACGCATCTGATTGGTTACTTGATTTCAATGTAAATATCACTCCTGTGGAGACTGAATGCATGAAATATTAACTCATGATTGTTGTACTTAAAATTGTATCACTGCAAAAGCAATCTGGATCGGAAATTAATTAAATCAATTAAGATTTTTAATTTTGGGATGCCATACTCTCTGGCAGTGGTTTCAATAGGGGAATCTGTCAGTAACACCTTGTCATAAGCTTTGTTTATGGAAGTAGGTGAAAAGAACTTGTACTTCTTTTGTGGAAACAACAAATATTAATAAGTAAATGAAAATAAGTAATAAACATAACATGCAATTACCAACATAAACACTTGCTACATGTAGTTAAAATTGTATTACAACATAACCAAAAACATATCCGACTTCAAATCAAAGTTAACGCGTACACCTTTTCCATAGTGAAAATTAATCTATTTATACGAAGTTTTGTCAAATGGCAGTCACGTGACTAATGAATGAAATAGTGAACTTTTTGCAGACGAAACCAATGCATTTTCCCACGGTCTTATTTACAAAGAAAATTGGGTGTTAAGTGTTCAACAGTTTTGCATTAAGTAAAATACATAAAAATCCATCAATTGCAAACCAATCAACCATATCTTATCTTTTAACCCGCTATTTTCCACAAAACAAACAACACCTATAGAGCACCGTCGGGTATTATCGACCCTTTAAGCGATTTTCTGTGGTACTGTGTGCTACTTGCAACAGTCTTCATTGTAAACATTTATACACAAACTGCTCATTTGATTGGTTATAAATGACCAATGGAATTTACTGTATTATACTGACTATTTTGGTAATGTATAAAATTCTTACTTGATCACCGTCTGCTATTATCGACCCACGTCGGCTATTATCGACCCGCTAATAGAACTGGGATGTCACCAAGGCTATTTTACGTCATAAACGTTAGGTTTATGTAATAAAGAATTTATTATCAACACATGTTTTACGTAATTGATTAAATTTTAATAACAGCTAAACACAAATACTAATTATCCAACAATAAATCAATTACCCTTATACAAAATAGTGTTATAGCGCAAAATATTTCACACATGGCAGTAACAACTTGCTATGTTGGAAAGGAATTACACATTATAAATGCATATATTTGTTTGTATTTTGAAATTATTAACTAATCTGAACCAATAAAAACAAATCATACAAATAACACGGTCTATTCACAACATTTTGGGCACACAAAAGCATCCTGCACAACATCCTGCGAACCCGAACACACGGCGTGCCACCAGTGACTGCACAATTCACAGCAAACCCATGCATCTTCAGGACTATCCTTTGATTTTATTTGTTCGCATAGTGGACACACTTCGTAAAAACTTTCCTCATAGTCATCGCTATCGTTGTCCATGAATGGAATGCTGTTCGTTGAATCGTCGCTTTCTGAATCACTGGCGATTTTCTTAGATTTCTTGCCACGTTTCCGCTTGGTTTGTTTTTCTTTTTTCTTCCGATCCTTTTCTTCTTCCTTTTGCTTCTTTTTCAACTCACGGGCTTTCTTACGTTCCTCTTTTGCTTCAGCCTCCCTCTTCTTCGATTCTTCCCGCTCTCTCAGCATTTTAAGCGCGTCCTGCCCTGAAATGGCTTTCGGCAGTTTCTGTCGCACTTGGCTGACTGGCTTTTTAAACTTAGCAACAGGAAGTGTCAACAGCTGAAAAGCAGCAGACACCGAGGGTCTTGGTTCTTGACAATTTTCATGAACCGCCGAGACCAATCTATTGTCCGCATTCGCCTCTGTATTTTGGTTCATTTCCGGTTGAACATCAATCGCAGATGCTACTGCTTCGTTCTCTTTAGCCACATGCGTGCTGTTTTTGATCGGAGCAAGTGCTGATGGACCCAGTTTTGTTGAATCAATACCATCCGCACTTAGTGGGAACAGTCCGGATCGTCTGAAGCCATTTGCCGCATTTTGAAAAGTGGCGACTTGCTTCCATGTGTCGGAAAACACAGCCGGAAAATCCTTCTTTGTCATGGCTTGGCCAATATTTTGCATCTGCCATTGCTTCACTGCAGCGTGCCACGCGGATTTCATGGGCGAAAATAAACCGATGTCGGCAGCTTGGAGTATGTGCGTAGCATTTGGTAGTAAGCAATACAGAATTATTTTATTTTGTTCACAAAACTCCGCAGCTTCCAGTGTCATGTGTGTTGAATGACCGTCCACAAAAAGTAAGACCGGCATTTCAATTTTCCGCTCTGTGGCAAATGTTTTAAGAGTTTGTAAGAAACTTACAAAAGTCGCGGAATCCATCCAGCCATTCGGCGTCGCGGCGTAAGTGGCCTCTGGGAAACCTGAAAGACCGATGTCTCGAATTCGCTCCCCTGGGAATAAAATCATTGGTGGCAGATATTCCCCAAAGGCATTGAAAGCTGCCATAACGGTGATCTGGGTCTTGTTAGAGGTCACCACTTGATACACATGACGGGCTCCAGTGGGCGCTAGAACCCTACCAGCATTGACTGCCAGCGGAAACCCAGTTTCATCCGCATTGAAAATTCTCCGNGAACACACGGCGTGCCACCAGTGACTGCACAATTCACAGCAAACCCATGCATCTTCAGGACTATCCTTTGATTTTATTTGTTCGCATAGTGGACACACTTCGTAAAAACTTTCCTCATAGTCATCGCTATCGTTGTCCATGAATGGAATGCTGTTCGTTGAATCGTCGCTTTCTGAATCACTGGCGATTTTCTTAGATTTCTTGCCACGTTTCCGCTTGGTTTGTTTTTCTTTTTTCTTCCGATCCTTTTCTTCTTCCTTTTGCTTCTTTTTCAACTCACGGGCTTTCTTACGTTCCTCTTTTGCTTCAGCCTCCCTCTTCTTCGATTCTTCCCGCTCTCTCAGCATTTTAAGCGCGTCCTGCCCTGAAATGGCTTTCGGCAGTTTCTGTCGCACTTGGCTGACTGGCTTTTTAAACTTAGCAACAGGAAGTGTCAACAGCTGAAAAGCAGCAGACACCGAGGGTCTTGGTTCTTGACAATTTTCATGAACCGCCGAGACCAATCTATTGTCCGCATTCGCCTCTGTATTTTGGTTCATTTCCGGTTGAACATCAATCGCAGATGCTACTGCTTCGTTCTCTTTAGCCACATGCGTGCTGTTTTTGATCGGAGCAAGTGCTGATGGACCCAGTTTTGTTGAATCAATACCATCCGCACTTAGTGGGAACAGTCCGGATCGTCTGAAGCCATTTGCCGCATTTTGAAAAGTGGCGACTTGCTTCCATGTGTCGGAAAACACAGCCGGAAAATCCTTCTTTGTCATGGCTTGGCCAATATTTTGCATCTGCCATTGCTTCACTGCAGCGTGCCACGCGGATTTCATGGGCGAAAATAAACCGATGTCGGCAGCTTGGAGTATGTGCGTAGCATTTGGTAGTAAGCAATACAGAATTATTTTATTTTGTTCACAAAACTCCGCAGCTTCCAGTGTCATGTGTGTTGAATGACCGTCCACAAAAAGTAAGACCGGCATTTCAATTTTCCGCTCTGTGGCAAATGTTTTAAGAGTTTGTAAGAAACTTACAAAAGTCGCGGAATCCATCCAGCCATTCGGCGTCGCGGCGTAAGTGGCCTCTGGGAAACCTGAAAGACCGATGTCTCGAATTCGCTCCCCTGGGAATAAAATCATTGGTGGCAGATATTCCCCAAAGGCATTGAAAGCTGCCATAACGGTGATCTGGGTCTTGTTAGAGGTCACCACTTGATACACATGACGGGCTCCAGTGGGCGCTAGAACCCTACCAGCATTGACTGCCAGCGGAAACCCAGTTTCATCCGCATTGAAAATTCTCCGTGGATTTTTAAGAAGATCTTCGTAATCTGGGATTTCTTTTTTTAAGTAGTTTTCAACACCCGTAAACCAACCTTTTACCATATCTATGGTTACACTGGCACGTTCATGCCCCAAACTCATAGGCTTGCGAAAGGACATTTCAGGGTGTCGTCGAAGAAACCCGGAAAACCAATCTTTACCGGGAAGATTGTTTTTGAATGGATTTTCACGACCGTCAACGATTAGCACGCGCTGTACTTGCGAGAGAAATTCTTTTCCCGTTAACGGATAGCCGATTTCGCACATCCGATTCGCGTATTTCACTAGGTGCTTTTCTTCCTCGCCTGTCAGCACCGTTTTCCGCCCGACACGCGTCGGTTCTTCTGGAACTCGTCCCGAAAGCTTGTCTAAAAGTGTTGTTTTCGGAACGCCATAGGCCTTTGCAGCTGCCTTCCGACCCATCTTACCGCTGCGCACCATTTCCAATGCCATAGCCATTGATTCCGGGGTGTACTTAATGCGTTTTCTTGCGTGAATTTGGGTTGACATGTCTAAAAAAAAATGAAATATTTATTTTATTACATAAAACCCCGATGCTTTTTTGTTGTTTGACTTATTTGTTGGTGTTGACGGAGGGGGGTCGAAATTAGACTCTTTTTTTTTCAAAAGTCTTTCAATATCGACCCCCCGTAAACTGTATAAAACAACCTTTAAATTTAATTTATTTGCTGTTGTAACCCTTAACAACGAATCATTTTGACGGTTATTCATTCATTTCATTTGAACACGTAACATGCATTTCATAAAACGATCAAACGTGCGGTACCTACCTTTAAACCGCTGTTTAATAATCGCGCCAAAAAATCGATGCGAGAAGCTGTCCGTTGTAAACAAACCGAAGTGGTAGTAAAACCAGTTGTAAAAACGTCATCAATGACATCATACAATTTAAACTATGAAGACGTAGAATTAATGCTTACATCACTTTAACATTTCATTACGTGTCACAGGGTCGATAATACCAGCAGGTCGATAATACCCGACGGTGCTCTAGTAAATTGTGCGTAGTGTACCATGTGCTATTGTATGACATCAGCATAAGTCGCTTGTGTATTAATACTGAGAAAAACAAAAATGGTGTCGAAATAGGTCCGCGTCAAAACAGGTCACTCAACGATACATGGCCGGATAACAGGCGCCATCTCTTCTTTGCAATGCATTAATATATGAGCCTACGCTACTTCCGAGGTGGCAAAAAGGACCGAATGTTTTGAAATTTCATGGATAATTCTGCAGGGTGAGTAGGTTTTATACGGGTTATTTTCAACATATTTCGCATTATTTTAAAAATCTGGCAATGTAGTACAATTCAGCGAAGATTTATTCATCCACAAATGTGCAGAAACACACAATCACAATCCATTTGGAAATGTGAGGACTTTTTTAAGTTGTGACATGGTGGAGTTGTGGATAATTGTACCTCACCCATAGCATAATGTGAATGTATCGTCGCTGTATCTTTTCTTTATAAGTTCGAAAATCGGTTTAGACCGAAAATCGGTTGTGCAAAGTTTTTACCAATCCTATGGCTTTACATTTGCAATAAGTAATCAATGCGCATCTTGATATAAGGAGATATTGAATCAATGGTAAATGAACACGAACGCGGCAAAATAAACAAACCTTTCTCAGTA
>VMBQ01011685.1:9132-19202 GCA_007657795.1 Dreissena rostriformis | reverse complement strand
GTGCGTGCGTGCGTGTGTGTCTGTGTGTGTACTTCATAGTTTATGTTCGGGTCGTCGTTGAGTCTTTACGACTACATTATGTGCGGACCTGACCATCCGTCTTCACATGGTTGCTATTTATTTTATACTCTCACGTGTTGTTACCAAATATAACGATAACGCAAGAAATATAATTTTTAAGTCGTTTCGCGTCTGAGACGCTTTTTAATTTATCAATTTCTAAAGATGATTTTTCGAAAACGAAAGTGTATTTCCAGTATAAGTCTGAGGCATTATTGTTATTTCGCACACTGATGTTCATTGTTCGTTTATTTCTTGAATCTGTGACAACAAAAAATTGAAATATTTTCATTTTGATAAACTGTGAACAAGTCCCTTTAAGCCAGTTTTGTGTTAGTACTTAGCCGCACTTTACTGAAAAAAGACAATATATGATTGTTTGCTTTCAAGTCTTGTTCATTATTTCCCTTTTTTTTCTTGTGATGTATTGTCAGTAAAGTGTAGTTTTATGCACATGTACTAAAATTCATTAACAATTTAAAGAGCCTGTTGGTCAATAGTGTCATGTTCTGAGAAAACTGGGCAAAATGTTGGTGCGTAAATTGTCATCCCAGATTAGCCTGTGCAGTCCGCACAGGCTAATCAGGGACGACAATTTCCGCTTTTATGGAATTTTTCGTTTACATGATGTTTCTTCTTAGCGAAAATCCAATTTAGGCGGAAAGTGTCGTCCCTGATTAGCCTGTGCGGACTGCACAGGCTAATCTGGGATGACACTTAACGCAAAAAAAAATGCCCATTTTTCTCAGAACACGCCACAATAGTCCACCTAAAATAACAATTACTTTTCCTTTTTTCAAAAATGCAAATTTTTGTCTTGTCTACATTTATTTTTAATCTCCATTTACCCGAGTGTTGATATATACAATTAAAATGCAATCGCAGACTTTCTGAATATGAAAATAATGCAATATCATCAGTAAATAACAACATATAATAAACGTATACCTCTTTCGGCTAAATTATTTATATCAATACAATCATTTATTAATAAATTTATTATAAAGGTGACTAGCTAGCTGTAGCTAACCATGTTTTATTTCTAGCATAACATCAAAAATGTGCGAATAAGACATGTCTTTATGATGTTTCTACACATGATTTAACATTCTGATCGATTAACTTGATCATCTTTAACATTTTACAACTGATTCCCGTCTGTACTAATTAAACCCACAAAGCTTCGTGTATAACAGTATCCGATTCCTGTTTTACAGTCTATAAAACGCAATAAAGCTTTTATTTATTATTAATAATGTTCAGTCAGTGCCGGATTGGGCCCATAGGCAGTGGAACTTTTGGGGCCCACGCCCCAGGTCCCAAGTCGGCCTAATACCTACTCGAACGCCAGTGCCCAGTCGATTTCACTTGTTTAAATTAGCCTATCAGTGCCCAAGGCTGGCAATACATGATTAACTGTGACAATGTTCTTGTATAGGTATAAAATGTCATTATAATACCGTACCGCCAAAACGACATTATATTTATTAGATTAAGAATTTACGAAAACAATCAAGCCTTTAATCGGAACATAACATTGATATTAAATAATTGGCTTTGTCAAGTCATTAGATTAGACTTAGTACGTAAGTAAACACAATTCTTTTGTCACGGTCTCATGCATGGGATCCCTAAAAGACGCGGGCCCATAGGAAGTTGCCTACTCTGCCTAATGGGTAATCAGGAACTGATTATGTTCTGAATTATAGTGTGAAAAAAATGTAATCAATCGTAATACTTTTACCTCTAAATTGCGATGTGTTAAATATATTATCATCCTCACATCAAGAATTTATTCGATTGCTCCATGTTAGTGAAACAATTTTCGCTATAATATTTTCTAATGTAATAAATCGATAATAAGACGCAAACCCTGTTTTTGAAAATAGGAACATTATACCCCATTAGAACCATGTTTCAGGATGTATACCTTTTTCGAATATGTGATTGAAAATTGTATCTAAATTCGGAGAAATAAACTCGTTACAGGCAATTCAAAATTCTGCAACGTAACAACTCTTTCAAGGCGTTTGAGCTTTGGGATTATTTTTTTTCTTTACAATTCTTAACCCTTTGCATGCTGGGAAATTTGTCGTCTGCTAAAATGTTGTCTGCTAAATTTCTAAAATTAGCATTTTCTTCGATTTTTTTTTATTTTTTTTTAAATACTATCAGAATAGCAAACAGTTTGGATCCTGATGAGACGCCACGTTCTGTGGCGTCTCATCTGGATCCAAACTGTTTGCAAAGGCCTTCAAAATCCGGTTCCAGCGCTCAAAGGGTTAAACTGTAAATTGGTGATCTAACTCCTTAGTATGAAGTGGTTCGTGTTTTGAAACGTTTTCATCAACATTGACCAAGTTGTGATGCGGTGTGTTAGATAAATGTTTAAAATAAATAAAAATCATCACTTTTTATGTCGTTAGAATCAGACTTGCTTTTTAGATTATATGTTATATGTATTTCCAAAATTTATTTGTGTTTGATTTCCTTTAGCTTGACAATGTTTTACTTTCTTCGATATACAGGTTATTGTAGCGATACGCTTTGTTTTACAAACTGACGTTCTGTTCGCAATTGATGGGTCGCTTTTATACATGCGTTTACAGTCGCAGAACGCATTTTCGTGCCTTTTGCAGCTTTGGTCGAACCCTGACGATTTGCGTGGAGTACGTCCATGTACTTGAAAGAGACATCACATTACTGATAAATACATGTGTTACAATTTTTATTTTCCAGTATTACATTAGTTGTTATAGTTTCAAAAGTATTAGTTGTACTATTCAGAAGAATATTTAAATATGTGGATTTATTACCCCCCCCCCATCCAAATACCGTATTAGTAGGATTAGGTTCTCGAAACATACATGTAAACATTAAAGCAATCGGTTTGAAAATTCAGTTAGGTCATTCTCTTTAAAACTAAAGAAATATTGAAATAGATTAAATTTAACTATAACATTATCTATAACAATATATCCCAAAGGTTCTTCCTACTTCTACTTCAGTATCTAGAATGACATCGGTTCTTCCTACTTCTAATTTAGTATCTAGAATGACTACTGTTATTGCAACTTCTACTTCAGTATCTAGAATGACACATGTTGTTCCTACTTCTACTTCAGTATTTAGAATGACTACTGTTATTGCTACTGCAACTCCAGTATAAAGAATGACACCAGTTTGTGCTACTACTATGTCACAATCTATAATGACACCGGTTCTTGCTACTTCTACTTCAGTATCTAGAATGACACATGTACTTGCTACTTCTACTTCAAAGTTTAGTATGACTACTGTTATTTCTACTTCTACCTCAGTATCTAGAAGTACAACTGTTCTTGCTACTTTTACGCCAATATCTTGAATGACACCTGTTCTTGTTCCTTCTACTTTAGTATCTAGAATGACTACTGTTATTGTAGTTTCTACTTCAGTATCTAGAATGACACCTGATCTTCCTAGCTCTACTTAAGTATCTACAATGACTACTGTTGTTGCTACTTCTACCTCAGTATCTCAAATGACATCTTTTCTTGCTTTTTTACGCCAGTATCTAGAACGACACATGTTCTTGCTACTTCTATTTCAGTATATAGAATGACTACTGTTATTGCAACTTCTATTTCAGTATATAGAATGACAACTGTTATTGCAACTTCTACTTCAGTATATAGAATGACACCTGTTTTTGCTACTTCTATTTCAGTATATAGAATGGCTACTGCTATTGCAACTTCTACATCAGTATCTAAAATGACTCCTTTATTGCTAGTTCTACGTCAGTATCTAGAAAGACTACTGTTTTTGCAAATTCTACTTCAAGATCTAGAATGATAACTGTTCTTGCTACTTCTACTTTAGTATCTTAAATGACTACTGTTATTGCTACGTCTACTTCAGTATCTAGAATGACAACTGTTATTGCTACTTTTACTTCAGTATCTAGAATGACTACTGTTGTTTCTACTTCTATTTCAGTATATAGAATGACAACTGTTATTGCTACTTGTACGTCAGTATCAAGAATGACTCCTGTTTTTGCAGCTTCTACTTCAGTTTCTAGAATGACACCTGTTTTTGATACTTCTACTTCAGTATCTAGAATGACTAATGTTCTTCCTACTACTACTTCAGCATCTAGAATGACACATGTTTTTCCTACTTCTACTTTAGTATCTAGAATGACTACTGTTATTGCTACTTCTACTTCAGTATCTAGAATGACAACTGTTATTGCTACTTCTACTTCAGTATCTAGAGTGACACCTGTTCTTGCTACTTCTACGTCAGTTTCTAGAATGACAACTGTTATTGCTACTTCTACTTCAGTATCTAGAATGACTATTGTTATTGCTACTTCTACGTCAGTATCTAGAAAGACAACTGTTCTTCCTACTTATACTTCAGTATCTCAAATGATACCTGTTCTTGCTTCTTCTACGTCAGTATCTAGAATGACAACTGTTCTTCCTTCTTCTACTTCAGTATAATGAATGACTACTGTTATTGCAACCTCTACTTCAGTATCTTGAATGACTACTGTATGTCCAACTTCAACTTCATTATCTAGAATAAGTACGTTTATTCCAACTTCTACTTCAGTATCTTGAATGACTACTGTACTCATGTCTTGAATGAGGTATAAATTAAGAAAATGGTATGTGATTGTTTACTGTATTGTCGTGTGATAGGATAAATAAATGTTTTGAACAGCTAACAGCAAAAGCTTCTATAGCACAGTTGTAAGTGCAATGGGCTTGAGATGCTTTGGAAATCTCTGTGTGGCTTCAAATACCATTATCACAACGTTTTTAATTGTAACATTGATGAGATATAAATGTTAAAGATAAATAAATGTTTCGAATAAGCTCAGAAGCTTCACTTGCTCAGTTGGAAGAGCACCGACCTGCAGAAGCTTCACCAGATCAGTTGGTAGAGCACCGGCCTGCAGAAGCTTCACTAGCTCTGTTGGTAGAGCACCGGCCTGCAGAAGCTTCACCAGCTCAGTTGGTAGAGCACCGGCCTGCAGAAACTTCATTAGCTCAGTTGGTAGAGCACCGGCATGCAGAAGCTTCACTAGCTCAGTTGGTAGAGCTAACCGGTAGAGCTAACCGGTAGAGCTAACCGGTAGAGCTAACCGGTCGAGCTGTCTGACATAAAGTCATCACATGGCTATTTATGAAAAATTGCTTCGCCCTCGAAATATATTGTATGTAAGTGTTTTATAAAGACGCAGTTTTCTTTCCAAACATTCAAATCACACTTTAAGCCACGTCATACGAGAATTGATCGTATAGCATATGCGGCCAGCGTAGCTCAAGCCCAGCCTGCGCAATCGCGAGGTCTGGTCGTGAGCTACAATGTCCGCTATACAATCCCACAAGGTGCTGTGGTCTCATTAGCGGATAAGGCAGTTCCTGACCAGACTGGCGCGGCATATTGTTCATTATTAGACACTGATGAAATTTTACTATGGATAAAAAACAGAAACACAATGTGAGTAACCGGCCAAATATGTATCAGCTCAACATATTTTAAATATCAAGAACAATACTGTACTGTTCTAATATTTTACTACCATCTACCATTACCCAAATTCGACGACACCTAAATTCGACGATGTTCTAATTTAATCGATTAAATGGATGATAATTGTCTTGGAATCATTTCAANGCCTGCAGAAGCTTCACTAGCTCAGTTGGTAGAGCTAACCGGTAGAGCTAACCGGTAGAGCTAACCGGTAGAGCTAACCGGTCGAGCTGTCTGACATAAAGTCATCACATGGCTATTTATGAAAAATTGCTTCGCCCTCGAAATATATTGTATGTAAGTGTTTTATAAAGACGCAGTTTTCTTTCCAAACATTCAAATCACACTTTAAGCCACGTCATACGAGAATTGATCGTATAGCATATGCGGCCAGCGTAGCTCAAGCCCAGCCTGCGCAATCGCGAGGTCTGGTCGTGAGCTACAATGTCCGCTATACAATCCCACAAGGTGCTGTGGTCTCATTAGCGGATAAGGCAGTTCCTGACCAGACTGGCGCGGCATATTGTTCATTATTAGACACTGATGAAATTTTACTATGGATAAAAAACAGAAACACAATGTGAGTAACCGGCCAAATATGTATCAGCTCAACATATTTTAAATATCAAGAACAATACTGTACTGTTCTAATATTTTACTACCATCTACCATTACCCAAATTCGACGACACCTAAATTCGACGATGTTCTAATTTAATCGATTAAATGGATGATAATTGTCTTGGAATCATTTCAAAGTAATACAGCCGAGTTTAAAATTATTATTTTGTGTTATTATACATTTCATTATTTCTTTTATTATTTGCTAAATATTGCTTCATGTAATCGTTACACCGTCGAATTAAGGTCACACCGGGATATAGCATATGCATTATGTCTTCTTATTGGATATTTCTGATCGAAATGGTGAGATTACGCGCTGGTGATGTTGAAATAGTGCTCTCAATAATTGCTAAGTTAGATGAGTGGACAGATGGATAATAAGGATAACAGATTTTAGGGTGGACGAATTCATGCAAGGAATAGACCAGTTGATTGTTATAGTTTACAATCGGGATTTTCCGCGCATGCAACAGACTGATTGGCAAAAGCGCTGGTTAAAGTAACGCAACGCATATGCATTAAACCATATGTTCAGTCAAGAAATCAAGACGAATTTCGAAAATAAAAAAACATTAAATAGTGCTTAAAATAAAGCCCATGTAGTACCACTATTGTATAATAATGCTATCAAGTTCATTTATATCAGAATTAGAGCAAGTCAAAAACTATCAGAGTACAATTTTTATGTAAACTAAACACCGATAATTTCACCTCATTTACGAAATAAAACACAGTTATTTATAAGCAATACTATTTTTTTTGTAGAAGGAATTGATTAAATTAAAAAATACATAGTATAAATCCCGATAATCTTAATGCCAAAACTGTTATTATAAATATACATGTACTGGGTGTGTTAGCATATTGTTAGTTTTTATGAACGAAAGTGTTACACACAACGGATGCAATTAATCAACAATATAAACCCCCCGAATAAAAAGCAAGGTTAATGGCACTTTTAATGCTTATTTTATTTTAAATTGGTTGTCAACACACGTATATTAAAATCTCTTTACCATATGACATGCAATATCCTCTTATCAATATATGCACGCATACAGCCTCAATGAAATCTGCCCAGGCAGTTCCAAGATGTGGCTACAGACACAAAAGTGTGCTTATTGTAAATTCAACAAGACTATTGCCAAGCAATGATGTCCCCTACCGGCTCCACCCTTGTCAGATTTTTTTATTTTTTCAAATATATTTGTTGTCATAGCAACCAAAATTTTTGACGTTGGAACAAAATGAAATGACGTGCATAATGTCCATATTGCCATCTATCCATGTTTAAAGTTTCATGAAACAATATGAAGAACATAAAAAGTTATCGCAGGATCCAGACAAGTGTGACGGACTGACAGACTGACTGACACACACACAGAGCGCAAACCATGAGTCCCCTCCGATGAAACCGGTAGGAGAAAAATGGCCGATAACTGTTTTTTGAAAGTGGATTGCGACAGCATTTGATGTGCATCATCCTCTCATGTATATATACACTCGTACCAAGTTTAACTTAAATTAGACTAAGCAGTTCCGAGATATGGCTCTAGACAGATGTTCCTGATTGACAAGGCCTCAACTATATGCCTCTACCCACAACATTGGATAATGAAGTAGTGCATTAATAAATACTACAACAATAAACCAATGAAATTATTATATGTGTTTAGATTAAGAAAAATGACTTAATATATATTAAGATCATGATCACATAAAATTACAAACAATGTTGGCTGGCAGAAATACTGATTAAAGGGAAGCAACTGCAAAATTTCAAATTCGCAATTATATATAAATTCAGACTAAAGTTAAAATATCAGTTCTTCTTATTAATACCAATAATGTATTTTATACATTTTCTACTTCCAAAATTCTCATCTCAATTTGAAAGAGACACTGTGTTCATTCTGATCAATTTTTGTAAATAAACAATAGATCTGCCGTTTTTTTCTTATTAAAGGGAAACAACGGATGTTTTGTGATGTCTGGCCTACATCAATCACTGCCCAAGCATTTGACAGAATGAACAATGACTTTTTTTAAAAATGAGAAGTCATATAGAAAATCATGAATTGTGTGCACCCATGTTTATGGAAAAATATGCATTTAAATGTTCATATTAACATGAATTTTGGTCATTTTGCAATGTCTACCTATTACTGAATACCGGTATAGTTAATTATATCACTAATTGTACAACAGCTCTTGGGCTGTTCAATTACGTTTTCATCATGCTTCTGTCCATCAAATGCTTGGGCAATTATTGATTTAGGCCTTCCATACCAGACAACACAAAAAATAACTTGTTTCCGTTAAAAGAAAAATGGTCAATGTCTGAAAGTGTTCAGGACAAGTCCAGAAAACTGTTATTCTAGAAAAAAGTCCAAGGACCGTAATTCCGCCAAAAATCAATGGATAAGAACGAAACTTGAAGTTGATCTAGATCTGTAAATCAAGCAGGTAGACTCACATACCAAAAATCAGGTATATATCTGAAAGCGGATAGGAAAAAATTCCAGAAATGTAATATGGGACGTACTAAAAGTCCAACTGCAATATGCCACCCTATTCCTGGAGCATAACAATTTGAGTGGCATTGACAACAAGTAACAAGAGATGAGTTTGTCAGAAACAACAATGCCCCCTACTGCGCGGCTTTAAAATTAAAAAACAAAATTGACCTTTAAGGACGAATTTGTACGTTCACCACTCAAAATGCGCAGCTCCATGAGATACACATGCATGGCAAATATGAAGTTGCTATCGTCAATATTGCAAAAGTTATCGCCAACGTTATATAAAGTTTTTGGGACGCACAGACTGACGTACAGTTCAACTGCTATATGCCATCCTACCGGGGGCATAAAAATATATGTTTTTTCTACATTGAGTTTTCTATTATACCCCGAAACCAACAATTATCCCCTTAAATCTTCTCAATTGCAAAACACTGTCAATCAATTTCTGGGTACAGTCAGTGACAATTAACGTGTACTTGTGGTATTTTTTTCTTTATTTTTTGTTTGTACATGGCAAAACATCCTATACTCTTGATGGGTACAGCATCTGAAAGAGACGAAAAAGATTTAATTAGTCCAGGTATGTCACATATCATTCAGATAAAGGTTAAACTTAAACTGTTTTGAGAAATAACAAGTTATAGACAAATTAAAACGGCTTTCATTTTCTTTTGAAAACTGAAAGTTAACAAGTCCTTGACTGTTTTCATTCAAATTCAAATAATTGAAAAGTCCATATATAAATGTAATTTCAATAGCCAATCTAAGCAATTTCACCACTCTTACAGTAATTGTTTCATGTTTACAGACTAAGCACTCCGCTACCATGTTTAACTACCCATTTAAAATGCAAAAGTATCTATCAGGAGCACAGCAGAGTTAAATGATAAAATTCTCATTGCAATGGCACAAATACGTGTACAATCAAACTCAGGATATAAATTAACCAATCGCTTATATTCAGGCGATTTGGCTAAAGAAATTTTCAATTGGCTACAACGTTTTCTTCATAAAACCCTATAAAATGTGTCGTGTTCTGAGTAAACTGGGCAAAATGCTTGTGCGTTAATTGTCATCCCAGATTAGCCTGTGCAGTCTGCACAGGCTAATCAGGGACAACAATTTCCGCTTTTATGAAATTTTTCGTTTAAATGATGTCTCTTCTTAGCAAAAATCCAATTTAGACAGAAAGTGTAGTCCCCGATTAGCCTGTGCGGACTGCACAGGCTAATCTGGGATGACACTTTACGCACATGCATTATGCCCAGTTTTCTCAGAACACGACATAAATATGCAGCAACAGCTTTACAGAAGGTAGAGTACTATACAA
>VMBQ01011683.1:0-12449 GCA_007657795.1 Dreissena rostriformis | reverse complement strand
ATATATGTGTGAAAGGTGCACATCTGTAGTTTTATTAAATATATCTAAATTTATTAGAAATTACAAATACCATAGATATGCCCCTTTAAAATATCTATGAATATTTATGAAGTAAAAAGTTATAATGCTTGATAAAAGAAAAAAATGGAAATGTCTTAAATATAAAAGCTTAACCTTCACAATTTTTAACATAAGCTTCATTTGTGAAGCAAATATATAAAAAAAAAACATATTAAATCGTCCGATATTCGACATGTAATATTGTTGACATGCCCAATGGGGCAGCAAAAATGTGGATACAGGGCCCAGAACTAAACTTCTTCAGTAGGAAATACTTCTATATCAGCCTCTTTCTGGGAAAACTGGGCTTAATGCCTGTGCGTAAAGTGTCGTCCCAGATTAGCCTGTGTATTCCACACAGGCTAATCAGGGATGACACTTTCCACTTTTTATGTACAGGAAGTCTTTTCAAAACGACTTTCGTTTAGAAAAGACTTCCTGTTCATGAAGAGTGGAAAGCTTTGTCCCTGATTAGCCTGTGCAGGCTGCATAGGCTAATCTGTGATGAAACTTTAAGCACAAGCATAAAGCCCAGTTTTCCAAGAAGAGGCTCAATAGTTGAAACGTTCATGTAGCAGTGTTCCACATACCGAGTGGGTCAGGTTTGCCGTTGACGTCGGGTACTGTGAACACCCCCACGATCTGGTGTCCATCCTTCTGTAACAGCCGGTAGACATCGGCACCAAACAGACTCTGACCAATCACCGCAATCTTCATCCTCTGCAGGGACTGAAAAACAGAGGATAATTTATCCTTTACCACTCAGATAGGAACTTTCCACCCTTGTAGTCCCGTAGAAAATCAAACTAGACTAAAGACCTTTCTTACTAGATTCATATTTTAAAGGCTTCATTTCCAAACCTAAGATACTGATGAGCAGCAAACAGCATAAAACCTGATTTTTTTTTAAATAAAAATGACACTTTGACATAACTATAGTTGTGAAGAAATAAATTATGTTCCCTGGTATTTACATGGGATTGCTTTCCATGTATTTTTGGATAACTAAACTAAACCGCATTATTCTGGCCATCTCTCTGATAGCACAAGCACGCAATTTAGTTTCAAGGAAAATTAATTGGAAGGAGTTAATGGCAGGTTACCATGATTTTACACTTATTAAGGCATAGCTGCTGTTATTCTAAATTGCATAATTTAGCTTTAAACAAGTGTGTCATTTAAATTGTCTGTATTACATCACAACATATATGATACATCATATTGGAAAAAAATACAAAATACAAAATAAGCCAATTAAAAATTAGTTGATTTAATAATGGAATAGCCCCGTTCCCCATCAGAAAAGTGTACTTTTTTGCCCTTTTTTGGAAAAAAAATCCCCCTAAAAAAAAAAATAATTTGAGTGTCAAATATACTAAATTATGAAAAAAACAATGAATATAGTGCAAAAATGTACAAAATAATGTAATAATGAGAGAGTAAGTAAAAAAAAATCCCCCATAAAAGGGAAATGCCGCGAAAATTCCCCCTCATGAGCCCATGATGAGGGCCCCTGGCCCCTTCCCCTAATGGACAGAGACGGCCCTGAATAACAAATTTGAAAAAAAGACCATTNATCATCGGATCGATATGACATGAAATAAGCTGAAAGCTTGGAAAGAATGAATATGGTTTCAACACTTTTAATTGTGATAATTTCATTTTCAAGCACTTTTCTAGCGAAATTCAAGCACTTTCTAAGCACTTTGCAAGGCAATGTTTGAAAATAAGCACTTTTAAGCACTCCAGATTGTTTTTAAGCACTTTTCAAGGTAAACCTTGATTTTCAAGCACTTTTCAAGGTCTGTACGAACCCTGTTAAACACATTACAAAATGCTAATACATGCAGTATTATTTGTGATAAGCTGGAATACAATTTTGTAACTTTTGTAAATTATGTCTTGATAAATATAGCCACATTTAAGAAGTACTTACAATTTGTGAAATAACAAGAGCACCGCATAGCGGGTGCAAATGCTCGGCTGTGGGTGCTTTTTAGACCTTTGACCTTGAAGGTCATCATTGACCTTGACCTTTTCACCACTCAAAATAGCAGGTCAATGAGATAAACATGAAAAACCAGAAAACAAAAGTAATTTTGACCTTTGGCCTTGAAGGATGACCATGACCTTGACCTTTCACCACTCAAAATGTGCAGCTCCATGAGATACACATGCATGCCAAATATCAAGTTGCTATCTTCAATATTGCAAAAGTTATGGCCAATGTTAAAGTTTTCGGATGACGACGACTACGACGACGACGCGGAAGGACGAGAGGGCTATGACAAAACCTCGGGTTTTCTTCGTTAACAGCCGAGCTAATAAAACCAAAGATAATCTGAATACCAGTCCAGAAGTACTTTAACTTTCAAACAACACATATTTTCATGAGCTGCGAGACATTTGTCCCACCTGTTTTGATACCTTGCCAGAACACTTAATCTTCAAGCATGTTATATCATAAATACAATGTATCTTCTAATTTTAGAAACAGTAATTTATAAGGCATATGACACAGTGACATATAGAGAATATAATTATGTGAGTGTATAAAGATCAATTTTATCATGCGAGGCTAAGAACCATGGTAGGGCGAGGCTTTATCTTTATCCCAAAACTGACATAATATTCTATTTATCCTATTATTTCTTCCATTTTTACATTAATAATGTTCAAATATCGCATTTTTAGACTTTTTAGTTCTTCGGCAGTTGACAAACGCTGATTCTCCAATTTTTGAATTTCTCCCAACTCTTTGAAGGAAGCAAAGTCCCAAGTTGCCCTAGTGGACGACACCTGCTTGTAAATAGAATATAAATGATAATTGTAACAATGCTTCTTACTTGTGCATTACAAGCAATCCATTGACCATTAAATTGATACTTATGGAGGGTCATCAGCATGACTATTCAGTTAGTATAAGGCAATCCTTTCACCTTCCATCCGCCCGAGAAATGTCTAAATTGTCTTGGTTGCTTTTCAATTTTGGATTGATAGTTGGGTCATACCTAAAGCATGTGTCCTTCAGCAATACAGGAGTCCATGATACTTTAGATAATGTTCGGCATCTGCTGCAGTGTGAAAGGGTTGTGAGTCATGTGGAGTGAGGGCTTGATCACTCGGAGGGGGGGGGGCTGGTTAGTAATGGTCACTAACAAATGAATTGGTCCATGCCATGCTGCACATGATAAGTGATATATGAAATGTTAATACGTGCAGTTTTATCCACTTCTGATAAGCGTCAATACAATTTAGAATATAAATATGTCTTGAATAAATATAGCCGCACTGAAAAAGTACTTACAATTTGTTAACTGTAAAATATCAAAACCAAAGATACCCTGAATTCTGTACAACAAAAGATCAAATCACCAAAAGGTCAGCACTGTTATTTAGTTATATTCTAGATCCTTGAACTTCTTCTGACTGCAGATAAGAAATCAAGGACTTCAGTGAATGATCGACCCACATAAATGACCTTAGATGTGACCAAAACTAGAAGCAGACTTCTTCTATCTTAGATTTGGAGCTGTATTTGATTTCACTCAATGCATAAATTAACCAGCGACTACGCAAATAAACAGAGTACAATAGGACAAACAAATTCAACAATTAATCCCCCAATTGCACACAATTAATGGCCTGACCCACCTAGTAAGCGATTAGCCAATACCCTTAAAGATTTTGGGTTTGATGTTCAATTCTAGTAAACACCTATGGAAGAAAGATAAATATCAACACAGGTATTTTCCTGTATACCCAATGTCAAACAATATTACACAATAAATGCTATCAATGGGGGCTTTACCGAAATACAATCCTGACATGATAATCTAAACAACCTGCTTCAACAGAACTCTGATCTGTGGTCTTTATCCTTCTTCGAAGCAGTCGGTTTAACATGACATATTATCACGTTGAAATAAAAATAAGTAGCCAAGAAGCAAAATTTAATGAACAATACATTTTACTAAAAAATAGAGTAAGATTTTTTAAATAACATTCCTTTCAAATGTCAAAAAACTTCACAGGAAAGTTGAATCCCCAAATATTTTAAATTTGTAACCAACATAATATTTTATCATCAAGCAAGTATATTTTATATTCTACCACAGTCCCACACCAATAACCAACGCTTGTACATAAGAATGAGAATGCAGCTTACCGTGGGTTATTACCCCGATATACCAACGGTTGTTTCCTCGCACGCGCTGTGAATACATTCTACCGAATAAACTTACAAATCTTTTCTTCTTAAAGTACTTATAACCGAACTAACGCACTGGAAGCAAAGTTAATTCAATTGTTCTGTATATAAAATAAGTTTTAACAAGAAGAAAAGGCACATTTAAGCTGTGTTTAGGAATCTAGTTATTATTTGGATTAAGTAGCATATAATTCAGACACTATATTTCGGATGTTATTGAAACACATTTTTGTGATGGAATTGTCGTAGAGTCGAAATAATCAAGGGATAACCGTTAGTTATTGCGGTAATAACCAACGGTATGTCGTTCCGACGCTTGTTATGCTTGCTACGCCCTAACCCTTGTGGTTTAATTCCTATGCATCTGAACTCCATACCGTTGGTTATTACCCCAATAACCAACGGTTACCTGTCGATTATTTCTTAAATACATGAAGCGTTCAAAACAATATGCCATATTTAATACATGCAGTGCTATCCGCTTCTGATTAGCTGAAATACACTTCGGTAACTCTAAAATTATGTCTTGAATGAAAATAACCAATTTGAAAAAGTACTTACAATGTGTTAACTGTGAAATATCCAAACCAAAGATATTCTGATTACTGAAGTACTGTAACTGTTAAACAACAAAACATGTATCACACAAAGAGTCAGCACTGTTAATGATATTCTAAATCCTGTACTGTGTGTGCCCAAGATTTTATCACAGCACTTGTTTTGTCAGACACTGTCTCCTTGAACCTCATTAGACTGCAGATAAGAAATCAAGGACTTCAGTGAATGACCCACATAAATGACTTAAGATGTGACCAAAACTAAAAGCAGACTGCTGCTATCTTAGATTAACAGCAGTATTTTATTTCACTCCATGCATAAATTAACCCACCATGCAAATTACCTGAGTACAGTCAAGGACTAACAAAGTCAACAAATAATCCCCATACTTGCACACAATGGCCTGACCCAACATAGTAAACGATTATCTAATAACATTTAAAGATTTATTGTTTGATATGTTGCATACTAGTAAACACCTATGGAACAAGGACAAAAATCAACACAGGTAATTTTCATGTATACCAATGTGTATTTGACAATATGTAGACAATTTATGCTTTGAATGAGGTCTTGAGCAAAATACAGCCATGGAATAAATGACAATATAATCTCAACAATCTGCTTAAACAGAGTTCTGATTACAATCTGTTGTCTATATCCATCTTGGAAGCAGTCGGTATAACATCACATAATTATATTATCATGTTGAAATAAAAATAAGTAGCCAAGAAGCAAATAAACAACACATTTTATTAAAAAATAGATTATTTTTTTTAATAACATTCCTTTCAAATGTCAAAAAACTGAACAGGAAATTTTAATCCCCAAATATTTTACATTATTAAATATCATATACAATTGAGCAAGTATTTTTTATACTTCAAAAATACCTGAATTAAAAAACAGTATTTTTTACACTTCACAAATACCTGAATAAAAAAATAATCTTAAATGTTAAACAATGCACTGAACATCAATTTCTTATAAGCTGAAATACAATTTAGTAACTCTAAACTTATGTCTTGAATAAATATAGCCAATTTAAAAAAGTACTTACAATTTGTTAACAGTGAAATATCCAAACCAAAGATACACTGATTGAATACGGAAGTACTGTAACTTTCAAACAACAAATCATCAATCCAAAAATGGATCAGCACTGTTATTGCTAGTCTATAACTTCAACTGACTGCAGATGATAAATCAAGAACTTCAGTGAATGACACACATAAATAGAATAAGATGTGACCAACTGGAAGTAGACTGTTACTATCTTAGATTTACAGGTCGTATTTAATTTCACTCCATGCATAGATTAACCCTCTAAGCACATTACCCGAGTACAAGGCCAAACAAATTCAATTAATCCTCCCACTTGCACACAATGGCCTGACCTGACCTAGTAAGCCATAAGCGAATACCCTTAAAGATTTTAGGTTTGATATGTTGCATACTAGTAAACACCTATGGAACAATGATAAATAACATTAGAGATGTTTTCCTGTATACCAATGTGGGTCTGACAATCTGTAGACAATAAATGCTATCAATGGGGTCTTTACCAAAATACAATCCTGACATGATAATATCAACAACCTGCTTCAACAGTGTTTTGATTACAATCTGTGGTGTTTATCCATCTTGGAAGCCTCTTGATATGAGTAAATTTGAAAAGTCTGCACAGACTATCAGGGACAAAACTTTCCACTTTGATGGAATTTTTCATTTAAAGGAAGTCACTTTTTAAAGAAAATCCTGTCTAGGCGGAAAGTGTCAGAGACAGACTGCACGATCTGGGACGACATTTTACACATATGCATTAAGCCCAGTTCTCCAGGAGTGAGGATCAATTAAATTCCTATATTACAGGCAACACAACTAGATTAAGGCAAAACACACATTCATTTAAGATTTTTCAATTGTGCAGAGATAACAACTGTTAAACAGCTATTATTAATAACCATAACTAACCCATTTATGCCGAGTGGACTCTCCCATCCTTCTAAATTGGATCAATTTATTTCCAAAATTAGAGATGTCTGGTATATTTATTTTTATTTTTAGAATATTTCTCACAGAAATTCCTTTAAGCAAACAGCGTAGACCCAGATGAGACGCCACATTATGCGGCGTCTCATCTGGGTCTACGCTGTTTGCCTAGGCCTTTTTTTTGTAGATGCTAGGCATAAGTGGGTTAAATAAATTTTGGTCCATTATCAATAATATAACATGGAACAAAGATAAATATCAACACAGGTATTTTCCTGAATACCCAATGTCAGACAATATTACACAATCAATACTATCAGTGGGGGCTTTTCCAAAATACAATCCTGACAAGATATATAATCTCAACAATCTGCTTAAACAGAGTTCTGATTACAATCTATTGTCTATATCCATCTTGGAAACAGTCGGTATAACATCACATTTATTATCATGTTGAAATAAAAAAAAATAGCAAAGAAGCAAATGAATAACACACTTCAATAAAAAAAAAAAATAAAAAAATAAAACTAACATTCCTTTCAAATGTCAAAATACTTTACAGGATATGTTAATCCCGAAATATTTTTAATTTGTAACTAACATATACCATAAAGCAAGAATATTCTATAATTTAAAATACCTGAAGCGTTTAAAACCATATAAATGTTAATTCAAATGTTAATTCATGCAGTGTTCAAAACAGCTGATTATAAGTTGAATTACAATTTAGTAACAGTCTTACATTACATTGTATGTCTTGAATAAATACAGCCAATTTGAAAAACCATATACTTACAATGTGTAAACTATGAAATATCCAAACCGAAAATACACTTATTACTGAAGTACTGTAACTTTCAAACAACAAAACATCAATCCCCAAATGAGTCAGAACTGTTATTGCTATTCTATATCCTGTACTGTGTGTTCCCAAGATTTTATCATCACTTGTTTTGTAGGACAGTCCCATAAAAGTTCATACCACTGCAGATAAGAAATGAAGAACTTCATTGAATGACACACATTAAGGATACTTAAGATGTAAACAAAACTAGAAGTGTTCATGCTGTTTTAAAGTTGCAGCTATATTTAATTTCACTCCATGCATGAATTAATCTTAACTATGCAAATAACCGGAGTACAAGGACAAACAAATTCATCAATTCATCTACCCACTTGCACACAATGGACTGACCTGACCTTGTTTACAAGGGATAAGCCAATTGACCACTCGCCAGCTGTCAATCAAACTCACTGAACAATCAATCAGATTTATTTAATTGCGGCCACATGGTCCGACAAACAAAGACTGTCAGAGTAATTGAATAAGCGTTTTATGTAAATAAAACTAGTGGGCGGAGCAATCGCTTATTTGGCGACTGGTCAATACCATTAAAGATTTTAGGTTTGATAATTATGTTGCAAACTAGTTAACACCTATCATGCTATGGAACAAGGACAAATATCAACACAGGTATTTTCCTGTATACCCAATGTGGGTCTGACAATCTGTAGACAATTTATGCTATCAATTTGGTCTTTACCAAAATACAGTCATGGAATACCTGACAAGATATATAATCAAAACAATCTGCTTCACAAGAGCTCTGATTACAATTTGTGGAATCCATCTCGGAAGCCTCTTGCCATGAGGGAATATGACAGGGAAGGCACTTTCTGCTTTTATGGAATTTTTCATTTAAAGCCGGCCGAGTTGATGNCTTCTTACCTATCCCAAGCTTTGTATTGACTTCAAAACAGGGCATCCCTCTGGATTTGATATGGTGTGTTGTTCCATACGGCACTCTGTTTACAGCACCACATTCATTGATTCAACATTTAAACACACAACATACAAGTAGCCCCCAAACCATTTATGTAGTTCATCCACAACATTGTCAAATGTTAGTGACACGTGTCCTAGTTTACATGACTGACAGGACTGGAGGCTCTTCAATAAAATATCCAATTCCACAATCCGACGTCCATGCCAGTTGTCGTTTTGTTTTCTATGGCTAAAAATGGGACAATTACCTTCTATGCACTTTCATATATTCAAGACGTGACTGTAATTATGCTCAACTAACACATTCCTATGATTAACATAAACTTTTCTCTTAGATTTGGATTTAAAACGTCATTTTGTTACCATTCATTGTTGTTTGCATTGTTTTGGTTTTGAGAGTAGAGTGATCTCTCTTAGAGGGTTTCCCAGGAATCCCCAATAATAATTACGAAAAATGGAAAACTTTCTTTTCTTTTATGATAAATTAATTTGATGTATCAAAATCCGATATAATGAAAGTCAATATGCGAGAAAATAATTGTGTTTGATAAAAAAATATTCAAATTCCCTCAGCCTCAGATTTATGAATTAGCTGAGCAAACATACTACGTCACGCAGACGCAGCAGGAAGTGGACTATTTTAATCATTCATAAACAATCTCCTCCGCGACACGTACAAAACGATCATTGTTTATTGATTCTTTTCTATAAAAGCACCGTTCGAAACTATTGCATTTAACACGATATTAATATAATGTTTCCATTTGTGAATGAATATAATTTGAGAACTCAAACCTGTTGCATAAATTATACAACTCTTTCTCGCGCGGATACGCGTAGTAAGCGGGTATTAGGCTCCTCGTAGATAAGGCGTATCGACTGGAATTTTGACCAACGACTCTAGCTGGTCGCTAAGCGACCAACTAAAAATTATACCAAAAGTGAGTTAAAAGTAAAGCAGATATTGTTTGTAAAACAACCATATTCCTTATTAGCAGCGAGCCGGGGCAGGTGTTAAAATAACATCGGATTGAATTCGTAGATTGTTTACGATATTTGAAACAATGGATTCTATTTATTGTAAAGATAACATCAGAAATTCAATATTTTGGTATAAAACTGCGCCTTATATCTGTACAGCGTCATATAGTAAACGAAACCCGATAATGACCAATTGTGTTTATTGAAATTACATTATCATACGTTTATCTTTATTGCTTCGGGATATGTTTAAACACGTCTCTTTGATAGTTTAAAATGATTTCTAAAACCCTTTTCTGATAAATTTATGTTTTTTCTTTCTTAAATGTTTTTCTTTTAAAAAATAACACGTTTTTTTTTTGTAAATTCTTCAAACAACTTTTATTAAAAAAATTCATTATATTTTATAAAAAATGTAACTTTTTAAAGATGAATTTCATCTTAACAAAACATATTTTTCTTGCTAAGATGTACAACTTTTCATTTTAAAACTAGTGCTGATAAATTGCATTTTCAAAAATATTTTCTTATATGAAAAATATTTTGCATAGTGTTTTCATTTAAATTTATTTCTTAATATAATTTTCAAAAAAAAAAGTTTGATTAACTTTTCATTCTAAAGTTATTTCCTAATCTAATTTTCAAAAAGAGTTTCTTATATTTAAAAAAAGATGTGTATAACTTTTCAAATTTAACTTATTAAAAATAAAATGTTTAAACTTTTTTCTTAGATTTTTTAAATATAAAAATTTTAAAGCACGTACTTTTTCTGTAAATCCTTTTCACAACTTTTATTCTTAAATATTTTTCAATAAGATTTTATTATAAAATAAATTTCTTTAACTTATTTTCAAAATCTTTCTCCTAAAACAAGGCTTCACCTCAGAAATATTTTCCTTTCAACTTTTTTTTTGTGAAAATACTTTCCACAACGCAACTTTTTATCTCAATAAGATTTTTTAATAACATTTCTTTAAAAAAGTTCACACTGAAATAAATTTCTTTAATTTATTTTCAAAAACTCTCCCCTAAAACATGGCTTCAACTCAAAAAAAAATTTCCTTTCAACTTTTTGTGTGTGAAAATACTTTCCACAACGCAACTTTTTTTCTAAAAAAGATTTTTTAATAACATTTCTAAACAAAACTTCACACTGAAATAAATTTCTTAAACTTATTTTCAAAACATATTTTCCATAAACATTGCTTTTCTAAAAAACAAATGCACTCGTAAATAAAAGTCTTTAACTTATTTTTAAAAACATTCACCTTAAAATAAATTCATTTTAACTTTTTTTCTATTTAGCTTTTCAAAAATTAAAATGTCAAAAACATTTTCTTATTTCAAAAATATTTTGCATAGTGTTGTCATCTTAAATTTTTTCTTAATCTGATTTTCAAAAAAAAAGTTTGATTAAATTTTCATTCTAAAATTTATTTCTTCAATATATTTTTTTCAAAACCAGTTTCTTATATTAAAAAAATGTGCCTAACTTTTCAAATTAAACTTATGAAAAAAAACTTTTTCTTAAATGTTTTCCATTATAAAAATTTAAAAGCATGTACTTTTTGTAAAAATTCTTTTCACAACTTTTATTCATAAACTACTGTTTCAAAATATTGTTCATCAAAACTTTTCCTATCAAATATATTTATAAAAATCATTTTGCTTTAATGAGTTATACTAAATTTTTTAAACATTTTATTCAAAACTTTTTGCTTAACATTTTTCATTCAGGTATTTTCAAATTCACTTTTATCTTGACCTTACCCTTAAACTATTTGACCACACTGTTTTACCAATCTTAATCTATGGCTCTGAGATATTAGGCTACGAAAACATAGAGATCCTTGAAAAAGTCCATAACAANTTGTTCCATCTAAGGTAATTGAACAAATGTTGCATGTATTTTTCTTACCAAAATCTTAATCAATTAATTTTTATCATGAGTTAAATAAACATGTCTATTTAGTTTATGCTACAAGCCCCAACTCCTCGAAGATCCAAATTTATATTTTTGCTAGCAAAACAAAAAATAATGCAGTTTATCATACCTTAATTAATTTTCAACAACAAAGGTACTGGTTTATTGCTTTATTGATATGAAACTGTCGTCTGCATGAGATGTAGGAAGCTTTAAGTAGACATTGACAGCGTCCATACAGGCAGTATGTTGATCACAAAAAATGATATTTGTTTGATTTTATCCATGAAAAATTCATACTTTTGAAAACAAATCAGTTTAACCTTTACTAGAAAATGTAACTTGTCAACCAATCATTCAGTAGATATACCGCATCTCTAATGTTTTTATAATATAACATTTAAATCAGTTTATAAAGACTTGCTGATGTTTGTAGGTATTTTGAAAAATGTAATTAAATCTGTTTACAATGAAAGTTATAATGCCGGTATTAAGTGTATTTGGAATAGTCTAAAACAGTTGTGATAACAGTGATAACAAAAAAGTGAATACGGTTTTTTGCTTTCACTGTGATTCGAACCTGGGACCTAAAGGAGCAAAAGGTATACCACTGGACCACTCTGGCTTTCAATATTAACAGCAGCATTTTTTTTTTGCCCAATTGGGAAAAGAACACATACTGCGCCAATCGAGAACTACATAAGCGTGAAATACCTGGAATTGGGAAAATTTGCATTGTGAAATCTTCAGATTTGAAAACATAGGTATTTTTATTGCTTGGTACTTATAATTACACAAACCCATCTAAATGTTCTTTACACACCTTTTTGCTGAAATGTTCAGTTTCAGTGCACATTTTATTGGTGCACTTGCAGATAATGCGCTTTTGGAACAAAATGGATTTAAGAATCCTTTGTTTGGGAATTTTTCGGATGGTA
>VMBQ01011682.1:0-21632 GCA_007657795.1 Dreissena rostriformis | reverse complement strand
TCTTCCATAATTCTTGACAATGTTGCACCTAAGCTGTGTTTTTATATATTTTTTTATGCAAGAGTAACTGATATCCGGTAAAAAGTATACCAGTTTGTAGGCATAATAATTGGATTTGTCACCTTTATTGTTACTTTAACGTTTCGCACACAATATTCCCATTACTTCAACATGTATTCATTTTGTACGATAACTGATAACAATCACCACCAGTCAGATAATAACTCATGCATACTTTCATATAATACGATATAGTATGACATATATGTCTTTTATGGTCATAAGAAATATTCGTCATATGAGATAAATGATACAAATCTCCACCAGTCAGATAATAAATCGTGAAAACTAGCATATTTAACGATAGAGTATGGCATTTATAGCTTTTATGCATAAATATTTGCATTTCAATCCTGAAAGATAATGTGGTAAACAGGGCAAAGCAACATCTCCCGGTGTAATTCATTAAACAACCAATAACAAAATAAAAGGATTGAATTAAATGTTCTTCATAAATACCGACCTGTGAGTGAATATATGTCCTAAAAGGCCCTTTAAAAACGCAAATTATATAAGTATCATAAAACGGGTTCATTATATTATTGTATATTGCACAATGGTTTTTTTTTCATATTGTTAACTATAGAATACATCTTGAGAAATGCCTTCAACTAAGGGTTGTAATTATGAAGAACCACCATATGGTGTTTCGTTTCCTTTCTGATGATACATTTACACATTGTGTGAGTAATTTATTCAACTGCATCAAGTATTGGTATCACCAGATCGATTTGCATTATTAAACGCTACTCCATTCTCTCGATTAGGGCTTATATCCGCAAAACTTATGCAGGATATCTTAACTAACGTTTGTTCTTAGAGCAATTTTCAAGTAATATATTTTATTCGCAATCAAATGATGTTTTTGGTATAACACAAACAATGGTGTCAATTTCCTTTTGTGTCTTCAATAACTACAGATCGTTCGTTCTATTAATTTAAGTTGAGTCTTGCACGGAAAAGAACCCAGAGAAATCATATGTTCGTATTTAAATTTTAATTCGAAGTAGATGCATGTATGACCTGTTTTGTCAATTACCGTTACCATGGCTATTTAAGGCTAACCCTAACGGGACTGAACGTAAAGACATATTTCGGACTGAAACATTGAGCTTAAAAAATACAGTGTATATGAATTCAGATAATACACAGAAATTAAAATATTACTATACCAAATCGGGTCATTTCTGGCCTCTGTAAATTGCCAATTAGTCCGTACACAAACGAACATATGACATTGCGGACTGAATGCACAAGAGAGGCAGTTGACCAAGCATATTAAGCTACGTTGTGACATCTTACTTTTTTCATTTACACGACGATCTAATACACGTTTACACGCTCGTTCCTCTTGACAATATTTACGATACTGCGTGCATTGAAACAATTGAAGTAGTGTTTAAATAAAAATTGTCGATCGCAATACAAGCAGTTTAACCAGGTCTAACATTATTTTGCTAATCATGATTACGGGATTACTATGATTGCATGATTGCTATGGGGTTTCTTTTTTTCTATAGTTGTTCTTCTTCTTATATGAATAATGTTGGCAATAGTACGGCGACAGGATTTAGTTCTCCTTATTGCTAGGTATATTATGTGTAATATGTCCTCTTAAGTATATACACATGTTTATTTGCCGTTCAAAATCTGCACTTGTTCAACACGATCTACAGTATTCCATTTGGTCAACGTGGCGTGGATGATTATACTTAAGGTGTCGCCTAGCGATCAGGAGGTCCCATGTTCGATCTCTACTATGTAAACAGGTATTGTTTCACCCTTGAAACAGACTCGAGAATGTCTAAATATGCCTTAGGGTGTCTACTAAATCCTATGATATTTCACGTTTGATACTTGCACAGATAATATTAATGTTAATTTGGCAATTGACTTAACATGCACTTAAACTGACCATACATATTCCACGCCATGTTATTACCATACCATTCTCAGGAGTGACACATTCGCTCTAGGCCTTACAATGGAAATCTTAGACGCATGACTGTAATAATGAAATACAAAGATGGAACGCGTCCGTGAGCTATTCTGAGAACTGCTATGATTATATTCTTAAATGGTTTATTGCTGAATAGGTGCAGAGATGGTGATAATAACACTCTCGCGCACTTAATTATAAGGCCAGCGCCCAGTGTTTATACGACCACTTAAGTTTCCACAAAAAGCAAGCCGTGTTTGTTTAGCGGTAGTAGATGTCTATCACAGTTCGTTCGTTGGGATTTAAATTAAAATATTATATTACGGTTTCGGTTATTACACACATGACTTTAAGTAGCTGATAGGTTATAAGCATGATACATAATATTGTTTAAACTTGACGGATTCTAAATTGAAGATTGTAACTTATTGCAGAATTAAGTTATGTTTTAATCAAATTAAACCACATTTTCCCACGACCGCTTCATGGTAATTCGTCATGAGCTATAACTGATAACAATCAGCCGCATAACTTGACTTATATACACAACAATTGTAAACGGGTTAATGCGAAATTAATGTATATGTGTATGCATGTTTTCTTTTTAGTTCTAAAAGGTACAGACTAAGGTAACCAGTTTAAATAAACATGGATGTAATGCAATTAGGAGCTCATTATAGACATGATTTTCTAAATTGACGCTGTGCTCTCAGTGACAAAGCATTTTAAACAAGGCGTAATTTCTATAAATGTAATATAAAATAGCCGAAGTTATTTTTTCAATTAGATGTTCTTGTCAACAAAAGAATAAATCACTTTCTTAAGAAATGCTCACACTTCAAGGTGCGCTATTATTATGACCCGCCCTGCGATATTTCGTTTCCAACTAATAACACAGTAAGAGATCCTTTTGTCAAACCCTGCCCTATGATATATCAGGATCAAAGCTGCTGAAAAAGTTCTCGGCCAGAAGACAATTTGCATAATCAAACGTTTCATTGATCACGATCAAAATCAGGTGAAACCTTCGCTCATGGATTTTACTGATGCCGAACAGAGTTCTATTTTATATCTGCCGTCACATGATTAATGTCAATTGAAATAGTAGTGTTACTATTTATGAATTAAATTCTTTATCGTTTATTTTCTTTCACGTTTTGACCTGTTAACCACATAATATATATAACAGTTCAATACAGAATAACATGAAATTGAACTTTAAACAAATCTTCTAGATCTGGAATGTTTCACGTGTGAATGTGTGAATCCGTTTAAGTCGTTAACCTGAATGCGAAGTTAAGCACTGCTAAGCGTTTGGATAAAATCATACTATACTAGAACATAGAGAATTATATAATTTCGAAATTGATTACTTGAAGGAAAAAAAACATGAAACAATGCGATGACATTCATAAAAGAGTCTGATATATATACATTTTTTTAATTAAGTATGCGGAATCTCGTCATTAAACTAGGTTCGACCAGGTACCAAAATAAAACAATACGTACGATAGTTTCACGAATCAATGAAATAATTTGTTATTTAAACCTTATAATCTAACTTTCAATTGTTAATAGAAAAAAAACACCACAACAGCAACAGATCATATGGCCATGAACAAGTATCCATACAAGACGAATTTGCCAGAACAAAACTGATAATGGAGATTTCATCCAATTCTTGTTATTTTCCGATAGGAAAATATCTGGAGAAATACAGGTATTTATTTAAAAAAAAGGTTTTTGTTTTACTTTTCTTCCATTGCGTTTAACCCAGGCACGATTTTATAACATATATAATGAGCATTATATATTGCGCAAGTATCAAGTGTAGAGGATTCCATATACATGATTGGTCTGATATTGAACGAAGCACGTAGGGCATCGATGACCACTCTATAAATTAATGAACGCCTCTCCCTTAAACGGAAACTATTCAAAGAAGACCTAAAGAAAATCTATTTTGTATTGAACATGTTTAACGTTTTACGTACTGCAAGCATTGCAACACAAGTAATATTTCTCTCCTGATGGTGCAGTTGAAGTTTTATTTGATTGTATTTGATTACATAATCTCGTTAACATTCTATAAAAAAAACATACACTTTATTCTTTCAAAAGTTTATCTTTCGAAGTATTACATTCGATTAAGTATGATGTACAGGTTGAACACATGTCTGTTGTTTTCCTCCAATCATAAGGACTTAATTTGTGTCATGGTTTTGCATTTGCTGATTAAAGAACAAATTATGTTTTCTGAATATGCACACACGCTGCCTCCGAATTTCAATAAATAAAAAACACTCCTAAATACTTTGAAATCAATTTGAATAGTATTTTATTGTCTAGTGTATTACCTTCTTTCGCGAATATACACATTTTAAGGCATGTTTTACCTCCATTTATAATTGTTATCATTTATATATTATTTTACTCTTTTTTTGTGTAACTTTACAATAACACTTGTTAGCAAATGTGCGTAGCATTCACATCAAAATGTGCACACATTATACAATATATGCACCGTTCATTTGCAAAAACTGTATTGCCTTAACATTTAACGTTTGTTTAATTACCCTTTTTCTTTCAATGATGCTGATATCGTTGAAATTATGTGCATGACCATAAACCATCATCCACTCATAATGATTGTGACCGAGTCTGCGTACCCAATTACTGACTTGAGTTTCAGCTGCAAATGATTTGTACCCCGGTCAACACCTTAGTTGTATGTTTATTTCTCATGAAATAGCTGGTCAGAGTGTTATTTGATACCCATTATATGCAACACATAACATTGATTCAAAGCTGAGTTGTAAGATAATTATACTTAACACAATATAAAAGTAAAGACCAGAAATCTAGCATCGAAATACATATATTTTGTGACAGAACATGGGGTTTGTGTTGTATGTTAATATAAACAATTTCAATAACAATTTTCCCCAAAACATGCAACACTATTTAAGCATCAATGACCCACTTAACCATTTTTATGAATATATATCAAACAAATAAGTGTTTTTTTTTTGTTTTTTTTTGTATTTCAAACTTCTCTGTTTTATTATAAAATAATTCGTCTAAAGTACATTTAATGTCATAAATCTGAATTAGCCATATCAGCTTTAAACGAGGAAGCTGGGTATCCGTATATTTAGGAACATAACAGAACAGAACAAAACAGACAGTTTATTAAGACTTATACGAATGAATATTTAGTGTATACTTGTTTGTCTAATGAGTGTACGTAAACGAACGACATAGCAACGTAGTTAAGCGAACTAACCATATATAATCCTGGACGTTAAATTAATGAAACAGGATTTAAGTTGTTTTTTGTGTGTCTTACATGATACACAAAACAGTGAAGATACCATTTAAACTTGTATCCATCAATGAAAGGATTGGAATGCAATAATATCACATTTCGTCCATCCATTCATCCATCCGTCTATCTATCCATCAATATATCTAAAACCGAACTTATGCAATACAAATATTTGAAATAATATATAGACACGTTATGTTATAATCCTTAGGAATAAAGGTAGATAACCTTACCAGTATGCAAAATTACACATATCCGGAAGTAAACCACATTTATACATTAAACTAAAAGTTACCTACGCATAGTTAAACGCAGATTGTATTCAAACACTGCTTTAATATTCATTTAAACTGTTCCACGCCCCGATGCAAAATTTATGTCACGCTTAAGCTAACCCTTACAACAACTTCGTCATTCTATACGAATTTATCACGCAATATATTGCAACTGTTAATACACATACTTACAAATGTTAACTTGCCTTGTTACCGCTACTAAGGATCGATGAATGCGACTTAGATCACAAAATTGCTTCAGTTTTATTACTTCTATGTAGCAAATTGTGGTGAGATGTTTATTTATTTCAATGCAAATGCGTGCACAATGCAAAAATTACTTTTTGCACGTTTATTGATTTAAGCAAAACATTTATATAATGCGCGTTCAAACTCGACGATATTACTCAACGTTTGCCTCATCACCATACTATTGTTTCTTTTTTCAAGTGCAATCACATTGCATATATTTTTAAAGAAGAAGTTAAACGTCTTATTCAAATCATATCTAACATACATGTTCTCAATAATAAAGGTACAAAAAACCAAGTATCAACAACGGTGATCATGGCATGAAAATAATTACTGAGCTGAAAATGTTTTAACCTGACTTACCCAGTTAAAATTCATCTTTTTTTTCCATAAATAACGTTTATCATTATTTTAAATATGGCATTTATGAATTAATGTTCTTGGGAAGAGATCATCTAAAATCAGTATTTTATCATATTTATTTGACCCATAGTTAAACAGTCTCCCTGTTTTCGACAATATGTATGCACCAATTTTGAGGAGATAGTTGATGGGACAGTGAAGAAAATGTGAGAGGGTATACAGTAAAAATGTTATAGACGGTAGATAAAAACTCATTTTAATTTAAAAGTTTTTTTTATCATATATGATATATATATTAAGGATTTTACTTAAATAATATTTAAACATGTCTCGTAAGGGTTCCAACTACTTAACCATTACTCGCCAGTTTATGAAGGTCCGAAGTAGTACACGGTTCATTCTTTCAGAGTTTCTCATTTGTTAGAGGCACCGATAATTAACTTTATTGTTAATTATACAGTCAACTTAACATTCAAACAAACTGGCAATGTATTTGTCCATACCATTACTTAACAATTCTCAAGAGTGCTACACAAACCTTACCACCTCATCCTTCGTTGCATGACCGTGTTATAAGATGCAAAAATGGAATGAAGCCGCGAGTTATGTTTTGTTCTTGCTATAATCATATTCTTAAATGGTTGATTGCTATAAGTATTTAGATGGGTAGTAATAACACTCGCAAGATATTAATTATAAATTAGCTACCACTCACTGTTCACGTCAACTACAGTTCCCAAACAAGGAAGGCATTGCGTGGTTTGTAGTAGTATCAGTTTGTTTGTTAACATGTGTTATAGATGTAAGTTGTGAATATTTTATTACGTTCCAGTAATTACAGAAATAACTTGTGATCGGTAATTCGTAGTAAACATGACAGATGCAATGTTTTCAAGTTCATTTATAAGTGTAAAACCGCAAATGTGTAAACAAATTCAGAAGAAAGTTTAATTTAAAGTCCAAGACTGCAAAATGTATTAATCTTAAAAGCATTCTGCAATAGATATTAAGTTGTATACACTAATAAAATTTGATTGAGATCGCTATAATGCGTCATTTATGCATATTATTCATGCATTTCATATGTTTGATTCTTAAAGCTAAAAGCTAAGGCTAAACGGTTTTAATGAATATCGTTATAATTTATTGAACATTTAATTACAAAGCTTAAGGTTATCCTTCGGTGTTCCAAATTTATGCTCTTCTCTTTGTCACAAGGTCTTCAAAACAAATTCTGTTTTTGTTTGCTGATTTCAATATAAAAAGGTCGTTCTTTTTTGTTTAACCAGATGGGCTTCTTTAAGGATAATAGATCCCTTACGCGTAAACTGTAACTGTAATTAAGGTTTGCTTTTATTAAGACCCGTCCCATGATATTTTGTTTCCTTCTAATGATACCCTTTCACTGAATGCGATGACCGTCTTCCATTGGTCGCTTTAAGGGTTTTGGTCGAAAGACAATTTGCATAATCAAACATTTCAAGTATCACAATCAATATCAAATCAGGGTATACCAGAAAATAAAAATTGTATTCGTTCGAAAGTCATAATATAAAGTTAAAATTAATAAAAACAACGTCAACAAAGTTATATTTTACTTGTTATATATAGTGATATAGATATAGTATAATTGCGTGACTTACTAGAAAAGACAGTTACAAGAACAAAACTGGTACTTGAGTTTTCTGACACGTTTTGATTTATCTTGTTTAAGAGACGTCATGATGCATGTGTAATTGTTGGATTTTCTTAACTTGCATGTGCAAAGGCACCATCTCTCTAAAACAAATG
Organism: Dreissena rostriformis; assembly: GCA_007657795.1. Lineage (NCBI taxonomy): Eukaryota > Metazoa > Mollusca > Bivalvia > Myida > Dreissenidae > Dreissena > Dreissena rostriformis. Next base: position 13,624 of record VMBQ01011682.1, on the reverse strand, counting down.
AACGAAATTGTGATGAACATATTTTCTTACCTCTTCGGTGTTAATATGGTTGTAAATGATCAAATGTTGCGATATTTAACAATCACTTATATTCCTTATTCTTGGAAGTATGTTCCGAATTACATTGTTTTCATTTATGCACTCAATGGAATCTCTGAAAGTAAACTTCATTTCAAGCAAGTATTCAGATGACCCTTGTGCTTAATTGCAAACGATGTGCCACGTGTAGGCGATTTAAACATGTGATGTTGAACAAAACACATCGGCTGGACGTTGGTGTCAACTTTATAAATTAATTAATGACCGCGTGTCACAGCCACGAAACACATTAAAAGAATATGTAGAGAAACCCTTGTTTTAATTAAACACATGTTAAAAATAAAAATATCCAATCCAGATGAGATGTTTTTAATGGATAATTATTATTTTCTTTCAATATTTATTCGTTGATTGTTTTAGGTATTTGCAATTAAATACAAGCCATTGTATCAGATTAGACAATCATATTAAAAATATTCTTTACGATAATGTATTCGTTATGTCAGAATATGAACATGCTGATTAAGAAATACAACAACCGACGGATCTGATTTCTTAAAAAAAAAGAATATCTTATAAGATTTCAATCAATTGCATGATTTCATTCAACCAAACTTCTGGAGAATTACGGTGTAATATTTTTGTAGGCCTACATTCTTGACCGCGTTTTGTGTTGTCTTACTATTTTAGAAGAATCGCTAAAACATCAGAACATCACAATTAACGTAAACAATACATATCTACGTCATTTTTACTGGGTATTTACCGCACATTTCAGTTGTCAAACTAAATCTTTATTTAGGACGTTAAGAAATGTGTGATTCATCGTATTCTTTAAGCATTTTGTATTTTAAATATTCTACACGGTCAGTCATTTAATGTTTAACGAAACTGACATCATTGAAATGATTTGCAAAACAATAAACTACAATCCACTTATTAAAATCAAAACCAGTCTCTACATACGGTGGTATGTAAAACAAACGACGTAGCACTGAAGTTAAGCAAACTTATCAGTTAAGTTCGTGGATGTAAAATTGATGAAACAACATTTAAGTTGTTTGCGTAACGGGAACGAATGTNTCCGTTCATCCATCTATCCGTTCATCCATCTGTTTATCCATCCGTTCATCCATCCATCCGTTCATCCATCCATCCGTTCATCCATCCATCCGTTCATCCATCCGTTTATCCATCCGTTCATCCATCCATCCGTTCATCCATCCATTCGTTCATCCATCCATCCTTCCGTCCGTCCGCATAAATTATATTCACCTGTTGTATTTTAATAATTATCAATACAAATGTATAATCTAACAAGTTTATTCAATTACACATATCCGGAAGTAAAACGGATTTCAACATCAAACTAATAATTAATTTAGAAAAGTTAAACACATGATCTGTTCATACACTCCTTTAATGTTCATTTTACATTTTCCCACGCTCCGAATGCACACGGTTGCTACAACTTTGTCATTTTATTCTAATACATCATGCAATATTTTAAAACTGTTCATATACTTACTTGTAAATAATTACCTTACAGGTAAAAACTAAGGACGATGGATGCGATTCAGATAACAAAATTGCTTCCGTGTTATGACCTCTATAGATTAAATGGTGCTGCGAAAACATGCACTTAAATGTTTATTGCAAATAGACATACACAAGTAATACCAATTATCTGGAACACGTTTCAAAGTCTAGGGAATATGCTATTAAAGCTTGTAAGATCAGTGCATATCTTTATTTTTAGAGAAGCATAGTAATGATAGTAAACAATAACTAAAAAGATTCACTTATTTCATATGCAATGAAAAAAGAGAGCAAAAAACGACTGTTTTACATATTTGCGATTTGAAGGCAATAGCTTGCCTAAATAAAAAAAAACAACAAAAAACATGCATTTTGCTGAGATAAGAAAGCACAAAACAACTTAGAATGTGAGGTTAGTTAATGAAACATATTTCACGTATAATATGTTGACCATGTTTTTTACCTTTAAACTGTGATTCTATTTTAAGATAGAATAAAGTGAAAGAACTTATTAAATACCAACTGCAATTCGAATCACCAGAATCAAAAAGTGATGCGTACATATATGTGATTATTACATTCTATAAAGCAAAACAAAATCAAATAAACTACAAACTGACATTCGGACATGAAAAATCATTAGCATCAAAAGTGGTACGCAGGAAAGTCTTACACATGTCCTGAGTTTGTCAACTTGGTCACATGTAACAGTGCTTACTTACACTCGGTGTTGTGTGTTACGGAAGATTGCGAGTATTTAGATTTATGCGATGCATCCATCTTTTAATGCAGTAAAAAAACTCATCAGTATTATCACACACTCTTTCACAAACAGCCTAAAGATTGCGTTTTGATTTGAAGGATATGTTGAAGGCATATATCAATATCACGTTCAAGACGCCGGTGTAAAAACAGTCTGGATATTGCCCAACTGTGTTTTTGCCAGTGTTACAAAAGGGGGTGAAATGTCTCTCTGTGGTATAACATGTCTAATAGAAATACACCCATAATGCCATCATGGCGACAAATTATATTCAGCAAAAACAGTAACCAACACATCTAAAACAAGGCAATAGCTTCGTATGTCATTTGTGTTAGTATAAATAGTTAAACTTAAGCATCTTATGTCTGATGATATTTTTCATTCCTTTCATAAACATGTGGAATGAAAACAAACGCAAGTATTGTTTCACTGTACCAATTAATATTTATCATGTATCTTTTATCATCAGTGTATGCTGCTTTAAAAAAANGTTTTGTCTTGCATTTAGATAAAAATCGCTCGTTAAAATATGTGATTTGAAGCAACTTGAAGCAAGTTTTAAATATTATTTTACGTATTACATGAACGAAGATTGTTTTTAAGTTGACATTTAGTGAAACAAAAACACATATCGACGAGTATACAAAATTTAAGCAGTAATTAGTTTTTCACTTCTGATACAATATTCCCATGACTTCCACAGATATTTGCCATATGCGATAACTTATACAAATCATCACCAGTCAGATAATAACTCATACACAATAACATATTAAACGATATAGTACTACCGTTATGACTTTTATGACCTCTACAGGTATTTGCCATGTGCGATAACTGATAACAATCCCCACCAGTCCGATAATAACTTATTCACACTAACCTATTAAACGATATAGTGCGAAATTAATGTATTTAATGCACGAATATTTGCATTTTACGTCTGAAAACTCTATTGAAAGATACTGTGGTAAACAGGGTAAAGGAACATATTCCGGTGTATGTCATTAAACAACCCATTACAATATGATTTAAAGAGTTGTTATAAATAAATACTAATCTTTTAGTGAATAGATGTCCTAACCCCCCACCCCTATTATTGTTTTTGCTCAATTTGATTTCCCATTACGTTTCGTAATTTAATGCGACGTGTATGCCAACATAACCTTTTTGGTCAATTACACCATCAGACCATACCGCTCCTATCGCTTTTTAAGGTTAACTCTATCGGAACTGAAAGAAAAGAAAAACAGACATATTTCGGACTGAACAATTGAACTTAACGAATAATGCGTATATGAATTCAAATAACACAAAGCAATTTAAATATATTCTAACCGATTCCGGCTATGTCTGGATATTCCTTCGTATATAAAGAAGACACACGTGATTGAATAGCATGCCTCTGTCAATTGCCAAAGAGTCCATAAAAATACGAACATTTGAAATTTCGGCCTTCACTAAAAAGAGAGGCAATATGCCAAACATATTTAGCTATATTGTGACGTTGTGCATTTTCCATTACCACGATGATGGAATACATATTTAAACGCTCGTTTTCTTGATCAAAAAGCATAATGCGTGCATTGAAACAATATTAGCGGTGTTTATTACTACATGTGTAGTACTTTATTACAACATAAGCGCAGTAACCATGACTCACATTCTTTTGTTCAAACACGATTACGTGATTTCTATGTGAGTTTTTTCTTTTTATTCTTCTTATATTTATGATGTTGGCAGTTAAATTGTTCCTTTTTTATTGCCTATTCGCTTTACGGCGGTAGAATTTAGTTGTTCTTATTGCTAATTTTATTATGAGTTACATGTTCACTTTAGTATATACACATATTAATTTGCCGTTCAAAATGTGTGTATTCATCAACACCATTAACATAATATAAGTATTCGACATGGTCATGGTGTCGTAGTGGATTATACTTAAGGTGTCCGCCAAGCGATCAGGAATTCTCAGGTTCGATCTCTACTTTGGAAGCAAGTATTGGTATACCCATGAAACGGACTTGAGCGATTCTCAGTATACCTAAGGCTTTCGACTCAATCCACTAATATATTTAATCGTATTGTTCAAAGCGAATTATCATCATTTGTTTGCTCTTGATAAACACGGCGAGGCAACCCGAAACGTCGAAAAAGGTTTCCAACAACTAATGCGCACACAAGAATTTATAATTATGCATACATTGGATTGTTCCCCGTCATAAATGGCATGGTCTGTCATGTTTTTATTGAAAACTATTTACGAACATGTCTCCTAAGGCTTGTATTCCAACGAATTCTGAGTGAATCATGACCCAAAATAGAAATGAGTTTTGCTTTCACGATGTTTCACTGCTGATACTCGCACAGATAATATTCGTTAATGCTAATTATGCAATTAACTCAACATACACTTAAACTGACCATACATTTTCCATGTTTTTACCATGACTTAAATAATGAAATTCAAAGATGGAACGCTACCTCGAGCTATTCTGAGATCTGCTATAATTATATTCTTAAATGGTTTATTGCTAATAAGTGCAGAGATGGTGATAATAACACTCTCGCGCACTTAATTATAAGGCCAGCGGCCAGTGTCCACGCGACCTCTTCAGTTCCCAGACAAGGCAATACTTGTTTGTTAAGTGGTAGTTGATGTGTAGAACAGTTCGCTCGTTAAAATCTTGTGAGTAAAATAAACATATTATATTACGGTTTCCGTTATTTTACACATGACTTGAAAGTTAATGATATACAACGGACATGATACATAATATCATGTTCAAACAGCTTGAACCAAATCTTCCCACGTCCTCTGCATGTCAATACGTCCTCTGCTATAACTGATAACATTCAGCAGCATATATTTACCGAAATACAATCGGATTTTAAACGGTATAATGCGATTTATATGCATATTTTTAATGCATATTTGCATTTGAATTCTTAAAGCTACTTATTAAGGTAAACAGTTGAAATAAACATTCATTTAGCAGCCGATTATTAACAAGGTCACGTTAGGTTTTCTACAGAAACGCTGTGCTATTAGTGAAAAGCATTTTAAACAAGGCATAATTTCTATAAATTCATTAAACAAATAACCGAAGTGATTTTCTGAATTAGAAGTGTTCTTGACAGCAAAAGAATAAATCCTTTTTTTAAGAAATGCTTTTACTTCTAGGGATGCTATCAATTAGAAGCGCCCTGCGATATTTTGTTTCATGATACTAATTCATTTAGAGGTTCTATTGTAAAGACCTCCCTTTGATATATGGTGATCACCGACTTAAACTGTTTTAACGGTCTCGGTGAGTAGACGATTTGCAAAATCAAACGTTTCATTGGTCACGATCAAGATCATGTCAAACATCTACATAGAGATTTGACAAGTTCCGAGCAGAGCTCAATCTTAAATCTGCCACTATTTATGATTTTAATTCTTTATCATTTATTTTCTTTCACCTGAAAACTATGTATATAACAGTTCAAAAAAGAAGAACACAATATTGAAAATGTTAAAAAAAAACAACCCCAAAACTTCTTCCAGATTCTGCATGTTTTACGTGTAAATCCGTATCAACCGTTAATCCGCATGATGCGGAACGAATGCGAGGAGTTTGGAAAAGGTCATGGCATACTAGAAAATACCAATTATATCAATTTAAAACTGATAACATAATGGGAAAAAAAGGGATCTTATTACAAATATATTAATTTACTACTGTTATCCCTTTTTAAAAATTGTATTTAGCTGCATTGGAAAGATCATTAGTCTCGATTCAACAGGCCAATAAATCAAACAATACGCATGCATATGCAAACTATTTCCCCCCGATAAACAATGAATTAAACCTTCTCCTCAAAACTATGAAATCTATTCGAACACTATTTGATTGCCTATTTTATTACCTACTTTCGCGAATATGCTCATTAACAAACATTGTTTAACTGCATTTATCATAGGTTTCAGTATTGTCAGTAATATATCACTTTATATTATCTTTATCTAACTGTACAATAACACTTTTGAGCAAATGTGCGTAACACCATCGTACTGTCGATTACATTCACATAAATGCCCGCTCCGATAAAGAAACCGTTCAGTTGCAAAACTTTATTGCCTTTAGTATTGGCGCGTTTAATTTCCCTGTTTCTTTTACTGACGCGGAAATGACTGAAATGACTTGAATGACAATACACGATAATTTACTCATTATTATCGTAAATCAGTCTGGCTACCCAATTACTGACTTGAGTTGCAGCTGCAAATGATATGTTCCCTGGTCAACAACTGAGTTGTATGTTTATGGCTCATGAAAAAGCCGGTCAGAGTGCTATTCGATACCCATTAAATGAAACGCATACAATTGATTCAAAAGTTCAGTAGTATGATAATTATACTTAACACAATATAATAGAAAAGACCAGAACACCAGCATCAAAATACATATATTTTGTGACACAACATGGCATTTGTGTTTTATGTTAATATAAACAATTCCAATAACAAATTAGTGTTTGTTTTTATTTTAAACTTCTTCGTTAAAACGTTTTTTTATATAAAATAATTCGTCTAAAAAGCTTCTTGTTTAAGTTTATTTTATGTCATCAATCAGAATTAGCCATGTCCGCTTCTAACGAGGAAGCTGGGTATCCGTATTTTTAGGACCAGAACAGAACAGAACATAAAGTTTATGAAGACTTATACGAATGTATATTTAGGGCATACGTGTTTGTCTAACGAGGGTACGTAAACGAACGACATAGCAACGAAGTTAAGCGAACTAACCAGTTATAATCCTGAGCGTTAAAATGATGAAACAGGATTTAAGTTGTTATTGTGTCTTATATGATAAACAAGAAAGTGAAGATACCATTTAAACTTATATCCATCACTGAACGGATTTGAATGCAATAATATAACATTTCGTCCATCCATTCATCCATCCATCTATCTATCCATCAATTAACCCAATACCGACCTTATGCAATACCAATATTTAAAATAATATATGAACAAGGTATGTTATAACAATTAGGAATAAAGGTAGTTAACCTTACCAGTATTTTAAATTACACACATCTAAAAGTTAACCGCATTTAATCCTAAAACCAAAATTACCTACGCATAGTTAAACGCACGTCATATTCAAACACTGCTTTAATATTCATTTACACTTTCCCACGCCCCGATGCAAACTTTGTGTCACGCTTTAGCTAACGCTTACTACAACCTCGTCATTCTTTGCTAATTTATCACGCAATCTACTGCAACAGTTTATACACATACTTACAAATGTTAACTTGCCTTGTTACCACTACAAAGGATCGATGAATGCGACTTGGAGCACAAAATTGATTTAGTTGTATTTCTTCTATTGGGCAAATTGCGCTGAGATGTTTATTTATTTCAATGCAAATGCGTGCACAGTGCAACAATTACTTGTTGCACGTTTATTGATTTAAGCAATACATTTATGTAATGCGCGTACAAACTCGACGATATTACTCAACGTTTGCCTCATCGACATACTATTGTTTCTTTTTTCAAGTGCAAGTAGTGCATATGTTTATTTAGAAGAAGTAAAAAGTATGTATTCAAATTATATCTAACATACATGTTCTCAAAAATAAAGATACAAAAAACTAAGTATCAACCACGGTGATCAAGGCATGAAAATAATAACTGAGCTGAAAATGTTTTAACATGACTATCCCAGTTGAAATTCATTGTTTTTTCATAAATAACGTTTATCATTATTTTTAATACGACATTCATGAATTAATGTTCTTGCGAAGAGATCATCTAAAATCAGTATTGTATCAAATGCATTTGACCCATAGTTAAAAAGTCTCCCTGTTTTCCATAATATATATTAGTATGCACCAATTTTGAGGAGCTAGTTGATGGGACAGTGAAGAAAATGTGAAGGTATAAAGTACAAATTTAAGTACAAATGTTATAGACGGTAGATAATAACTCATTTTAATTTTACAGTTTTTTTTATCATATATGATTTATATACTTAGCATTTTACTTAAATAATATTATAATATTTAAACATGACCCCAAAGGGTTCCAACTACTATAACCATAACTCGCAAGTTTATGAAGGTCCAAAGTAGCGCACGGTTCATGTTCTCATAGTTTCTCATTTAGTAGAAGCACCGATAATTATCGCTATTCCTAATTATATCGTCAACTTAACATTCAAATAAACTGGCAATTTATTTTCCACACCAGGTCATTACCAGACAGTTCTCAAGAGTGGTACACAAGCATTACCACTGCAACCTTCGACGCATGATCGTAAAATAAGATGCAAAGATGGAATGAAGCCGCGAGTTATTTTGAGCTATGTTATAATTATATTCTAAAAGGGTTAATTGTTCATAGTTTTTAGATGTGTAGTAATAACAATCGTACGATATAAATTATAAAGTCAGCTACTAATGTTCACGTCTACTACAGTTCCCAAACATGGAATGCATTGCGTGTTTTGTAGTATTATCCATTTGTTTGTTAAAATGTGTTATAGATGTAAGTTGTGAATATTTCATAACGTTTCAGAAATACTGAAAAAAACTTGTGGTCGATAATAGGCAGTAAACTTGACACATGCCATGTTTTAAGTTGATTGATAAGTGTAAAACCGCAAATGTGTAAACATATTCAGAAGAAAGTTTAATTTAAAGTTTTAATTAAACTTTTCCCAGACTGCTTCATGTATTCATCTGAACAGCATTCCACAAAAGATATTAAGTTGTATACAATATGACAGTATGATACAGATCGCTATAATGCTATATTTATGCATATTATTCATGCATTACATATTTTTTATTCTTAAAGCTCCAAGCTATGGTAAAACGGTTTAAATGAATATCAGTATAATTTATTGAACATCTAATTACAAAGCTTAAGGTTATCCTTCGGTGTTTCAAATTAATGCACTCCTGTTTGTCACAAGATCTTCAAAACAAAGTCTGTTTTTGTTTGCTGATTTCAATATAAAAGGTGGTACTTTTTTGTTTTATCAGATGGCCTTTTTTAAATGATAATAGATCCCTTACGCGTAAACTTTAACTGTAATTAAGGTTTGCTATTATTAAGACCCGTCCAAAGATATTCTGTTTCCTTCTAATGATAGCTTAGGCTGAATGTGATCACCATCATTTTCAATTGGTCGCTTCAGGGTTTGGGTCGAAAGACCAATTGCCTAATCAAACGTTTCAATTCTCACAATCAAGATCAAGTCAAGATATATCTGAAAATAAAAAGTTATATTCGTTTCAAAAGTTATTATTAAAGTTAAAATCAATAAAAAAAACGCCCACTAAGTTATATTTTACTGGTTATATATAGTGATATAGATATAGTATAATTGCGTGACTTACTAGAAAAGATGGCTTCTAGACATTCTTATACGAAATGTATGTACGTAGAAGCTGCTATCATGCGGACTCTAATCATTAACCTCGTTTCACCAAACCAAAAATATAATTACTACAATGTTCCCAGACAACTAGGATATACAGTTTTATTATAAAAAACATGATAACAAATCAAACAATCAAGTTTTTTGATATCAAAGAAATACACACGCATCAATATTACATGCAATATCCATGGGCAAGTGCAAATTCAAGAACAAAAAAAAATGAGTTATCTTTTTTGAGAGACGTCAAGATATATCTGAAATTGTTTCATTTTCTTCACTTCCATGTGCAAACGCACCATCGCCCTTAAACAAATTAACAAACATGTGTTAAACATATTGTCCCACTCTTCAGTGTAAATATGATTGCGATATTCAAGCATCATGAGTAGTATTCATTATTCTTGCACATTTATTCAGAAAATCATTGTTTTCATTTCTGCACGTTCTTAATGGAATCCCTGAAAATGAACTTTATCTTAAACAAATACTCATACGATTTTGTGCACTATTGCAAACGGACTTTCGTAATTAGTCGAATCCGTATAAATGCAAACATCTGAAATTGAACTGAACACAATGGCTACGCATTGGTGACAAATTTACAAATTAATTAATGACCGAGTGTCACATCCACGAAAAAACATTAAAAGAAGACATAGAGAAACGCTTGTTCTAATTATCCAAATGTAACAAATCCAACCAAGATGATGTTTTTAATGGATAATTTAAGATTTTTTAAAGAATATTTATTCGTTTATTGTTTTGGGTATATACGATAAAATACAAACCAATGTATCAGAGTAGACAAATGAATATAAAATTGCCTTTGCGATAATTTATTTTTTGTGTCGGAATAAAACGTGCGGATAAGAAAACACAAAACCAACTATGATTTCTCAATAATTGTACCTGAATATTACTTATAAGATTAAAATGTATTGAGTGATTTTATACAACTTAACTTTTGGAGAATTACGGGATACTGTTCTTTCAAGCGGACATTTATAGCTTTGTTTTGTTTTGAAAATGCATCTTTCTATTTAGAAGAATCGATAAAACATAGAAACCGTAAAAGAAAAGTAAACAACATGTTTATGCGGACTTTTTACTGGGTAGTTACCGCACGCTTCAGTAGTCAAACTAGATCCAACTTTTGACGTGAAGAAACGTGCAATTAATCTTCTTATTTAAATGTTTTGTATTAAAACATGTTCTTTATGGTCTGAAAGGTCACCATTGAAATTATTTGCAAGACAATAAAGTACAATCAACTTATTATTGTCGAATACCAAAGAACGTTACACTGAAGTTAAGCAAACCAATCAGTAATGTTCTTGGGTGTAAAAATGATGAAACAAGGTTTAAGTTGTTGGAATGTCTGGTACTAATGTCATAACACTGGATATACCATTTTAACTAACATCCCTCTATAAAAGATTTGACTGCTTTAATATTAGATATCATCCATCCATCCCCTCATCCAACCATTCATCTATAAATCCATCAAACCATCCATCCATTCACCCATCCATCCATACATCCATGCATGCATCCATCAAGCCATCCATCAATCCATCCATAAATCCATCAATTCATTAATCCATCAATACATCCATCGATCCATCAATCCATCCGGCCATCCATCCATCAAAAGTATGGTGTACACAGTATATTCACCGATTGTATTTTTTTTATTATCAATAAGTATATAATCTAACAAGTTGATAAAGTTACACACATCCGGTTGTAAACCGCTTTTCAACATCGAACTTATAATTAATTTAGAAAAGTTAAATACAAATCTGTTCATATGATCCTTTAATGTGCATTTTACATTTTCCCACGCTCCGATGTCACCTTTGTGTCAAACTTAAGAAAACGCTTACTTCAACTTTGTCATTATTTTCTAATTTATCACGCAATAGTTTTCAACTGTTCATATACTTAGTTGTAAATGTTTCCCTGACAGATAACCACTGAGGACGATTGATGCGATTTGGATTACACAATTGCTTCCGCTTTATGACCTCTATAGATCAAATGGTGATGAGAAAACATACACTCAAATGTTAATTGCAAAGAGAAATACACAGGCACTATCAATTAACTGTAGCAAGTTTCAAAATCAGAGGAATACGCTATTAAAGCTTTTAAGATCGATACGTATTGTAGCTTTAGAGAAAGCATAGTGATATAAACATACCACAAAATAAATAAGAGATTCATTTATTTCATAAACAATGAAAAATAGCAATAACAACAGCTTTATAAATTTAAAAAAATGAAGGAAATAGCTTGCCTAAATAATACAACCGATGTATGTTGATAATTGAGCTGAGATAAGAAAGCACACAAATCAGTTAAACACCAAACTGGTATTCTGCTTACTGAAATGCGAAATCATTATTATCAAAAGGGATACGCAGGGATGTCTGAAACATGTCCGGAGTTTGTCAACTTGATAACAATGCTTAAACTCGAGTATCTAGATGTATGCGATGCATCTATCTTTTAACAGAAAATGCAGTTTTAAACTCATCAACATTATCACAAATTATTTGCCTTACGATTCCGTTTTCATGTGAAGGACAGGTCGATGGCATAGATTTATATACTGCATAAGGGTATAAGGAAGTGAAACTCCAGAAGCTCCAGCAGTATTGCATTTATATCATACACACCTCTTCGTGGTCCTTCATTTATGGCAAGGAACCAATTGCTAAAACAGTACAGTACGGCACAAAACGAAATAACATATACACATAGTAGAATAAAGCTGGGGTCACCGCCTTGGAACGGTCAATGCTAAGCACTGAGGGTTGAAACCGGTTATAGAGCGCTCAACCTCGCATTTTGCCCAGCAATATTCATAAAACATACAAGTGTTAATAAAATTTAACCTCATAGCATTGGAACTCAAATTAAACAGTTATAAAAGGGAATTAAAACGCATTCAATTTAATTACTATTTAATTACTCAATGGAAGGAAAGAGACCAGAGCAACAGAGTACCAACTTTTTGAGGCACGATTAAATGAAATTACGAACACGTATCAACTACATCCCTTCTTTTTACAAAAAAGATTTAAGCATTTGGCATCATATTGTTAATATTTCTGACCATCATCAAGGTATATGGCCATGGTATAACAACTGTCTGAAAGTTTACTAATCGTGTTTTGGCCATTGTTACAAAATGTGGTCAAATGTCTATCGGTGATATAGAATATCTAATTGAGAAACACCCATAATGCCATCATGAAAACTAGCTGTATTCAAACAGACACTAACCAACACATCTAAAACAAGACAATAGCTTTTGTATTCCATATATGTGTTATATAAATAAAATAAAAATTACATCTGATGCCTGATTATTTATTCCATTTCTTCCAACAACATGTGTATAAGAAGTATGTAATGGAAATAAGAAGTATGTTTTAGAAATTAAGCTTACCAAGTAAATACATAAAGAAATTAAACAGATAAATAAATTGTAAAAAAATAAAGGAAAATTATTTTTTTTACATGAGTATAATTATTTAATAATAAGCTGAATTGTGTTTATGCTACAAATTGATAGATGCTGTTCAGAGTGCTTGCGAAAACGTAGTTGTTAATTTACAAATTCACGAAACTAAAGATAACTTTGTTAATATATTTATAAATGTTGTAAAATGTGATACATATATTTCTGCACAATTTGTTTGCACTGTACCGTATTTTTTTAACACTAAATGAATTCTGTTAAAATTGCCTCCCAAAACTGCCGCGGCCTATAGTGTAATGAGAAAAGGATTGACGTTTTAAATTTCCTTAAAGAAAAAGATTATCATAT